>OZ022243.1:23663007-23818007 GCA_963978895.1 Erpobdella octoculata | reverse complement strand
GGCGATTTCTGTTACATCGTAGAACTAGCGTGCATGCCAGCACGCCAAGTGCTGATAAAGTTACACAGTGAGGGCGCACTTGCACACGCTCACATACGAATGTGTTAAAACACTGTGATACGAGAGCGAACACCAGCGCACGATCATATACAAAGTTCTGAAGGATGGATGGTTAGAGGGAAAATCCAAAGCTAAACGATGCACGCATACAGGGTGAAACGCGCGAAAACTTTTAAATGAATGCCACAAACATTATTGGGCCATTATATCGTGCTATGGGCTTTAAATACAACGTCTCATGCAACGTCTCATAGTTTCCCGCACCTCCTACTTCTCTCACCTCTCCATCTCTTGTTCTTCTCATTGGCTTCCTCTTAGATCCAGGGTGATTATTAAAATCTGTTTATTAATGTATAAAAAAAAATTGACCTTCTCCTCTCTACTTAACTAATTTAATACATATCCCTTCTAAGTCTGGTCTTCGTTCTTCTTCTCTTAGTCACTTTCGCGTCTTCACTACTCTTCACTATTAAGCATTCTTTGCTAAGGGGACATCCATTAATTATGTCAACAAAATAGGGGGGAGGGGGTTTGAAAAAGTTTGACAATTGTTGACATGGGGGAGGCGGGTGTTCAAGATGAATTGACGTCAACAATATATTTTTTACAAGAGTTAATAAATCAAAAAATAGAAAAGTAATAAATGCATTGTATGCCAGTCAGTCAATTAGAATCTACCTACCCCCAAAAAAACATTCAAAATACGACACAGTTTACGATAATCGTAAACTGTGTCGTATTTTGATTTCTACTTAAAACTTAACTCTTAACTATAAATTAAATAAATAAAACTTATTGACCTAAAATTGTAATGTAAAACCATAAGATCCCACACTTTTCTATTTTTAGCATAAAAAGCAACCCGTATAAAATATTGTTAGCTATTTTGTTGGTTTTTTTGGGGGAGGGGTAAAATTTGTTTGACATAATTTTGTTGGGGGGTGACTGAAAGTTTGACAGTTGTTGACAATGTGGAGGGGGTCACAAATTGCCTAAAAATTGTTGACATAATTAATGGACGTCCCCTAAACGCTCTTTCTCCTACTCTGGTCCCTATCTCTGGAACTCCCTTCCTTCTTCTCTTACTAACTCTGCTTCTCTCACAGCTTTCCGGCGTGGACTTAAAACACATCTGTTTAATAAGTTCATGACCGAGCGCTATTGAACAAAACGGAAATAACGCTATATAAATGCAATTTGATTGATTGATTGATTGAATACTGTATGTCGCATGTTGACGACTTGACGACGACTATATCCGAAATTCAGACGGAGCGAAGATATGTGGTAGCCCGTCATATGGGGTATTCAGGCGCGGTACCACCATTGGGGATGCTGTCTCCCCCACCAGCCTAAGAGCTCAATTTTTTTCAATGAATAAATAAAGTTAAACGTATTACTAAACAACCCCCCACCAAACACCAACTATCTATCTAACCTAGATAATTATAAAATACGAAGACATCTGTGGGCATCAGAATAGCGCAATTAATATCTCATTACTATACCTAAGTAAGATATGCTTGACCAACCGAAAGCGATTATGTCCTGCCAACCAACAGCTTATAAATTTGGTTTTTATTCCTAGTTGTTTGCTGGGGCAAACGTTAAAAATTTTAATACAAATTGAGTTTTTGCGAGTTTAGAACTCTAGTTTTTTCATATACCTATATTAATCAAAAAGGGAAAATACCCACTGTTTTCTGTGAAGTCTAGAGGTGGTAAAATACTTAATTTTATAATTCTTAAATCAATTTTGTTTTACTAATTTACCTGCACAAACTCTAATTATTGTGTAGAAGATGTCAAGCAAAAATCAGCAACTCATTAAGATTACGGAAGTTCTAGCCAAACCTCTAACCCTGAACAACAAGATTGTCATTTATCTACTCGTTCTTTCAAATTCTCGACAAACAAAAATACATTTGAGTCAAACTTGACCAACAAAACTCTCAAATTTTCGTTTCAAACCATTCAAACCTAACACTATTTGAATATTGCATTTGCGTTTACTGAGGTTGAAGGAAAGTGCATGTTCGTCATTCTATATACATTAAACAAGTTAAAATTAGACTACAGACATCTTTTTAATAAGTTTTTTGATTAGGAGATGCTGATGAACTGCGCGCCTTTGCGAAAGAATTGTTTTTTTCATAAGGGCACGATATAAATGTTATTTTGTATTGTATTTTTAAGGAGATTGAATAGGAACATACACATTTCTTATGTTCAAAAACGCCATTTTCTAACAACACATTCATTACTTGATGATAACGTTAAAATCTATAAAAGAGAAATATATTTCCGGGGGGAAATGTCGGGGGGAAATGTCCAAGGGGAAAATGTCCGGAGGGATTGAATGTCCGTTCCCCCTTCTACTTCTTATTGCATATGATTTGTATATATAAATACTTTGTTTAGCTTTTTAATCATTGAAATTGATGAAATTTGCTTTTTCAGTATGAATTTGCTCTTTTATCACATTTGATATCTATTTATGGTATTTTAGCTGTATATATTGCTTAAATCATTTAAATTCATCCACACAATAACTTTACTCTATCTTGCTTTGTTGACTTGAACTTTTTTATTCATTCAGAACTTTTCATTTTTTAAGTATATTAGAAATAGATAGGAGGCACAAAAGCCCCTAATTTTATGTTAATTTTTTTTCTTTGTTCTGTTATTTTATATAACATGATTTTTTATACTGAAATAAACTGTTCTTTTTAACTTACTAGACTTACTTTTTCACATATTAATTATTATCCTTTAGTTAAATTTGAGCTGTTGTACTATTCATTCGTAATTGAAATAAGGATATTCTTAAGTAATAAATGACAAAAAGATTAGATTTGAACATGGAACCTCAAACTCAAAAGCACCTCTATCAACTATACTAACCAGTTTGCTTTTGTGAACCACATATGTGTAATTTAAGAAATGCATTAAAAATATAAGTACTGATAGCAGTAGAGAGCAGAGAAGAAAAACATTTTTGGAAATTTATTTTATTTGGTTAGATAAAAATCTTACAGCTGGAGAAGACTAGTAAAACAATCCAAAAAATAACAGGACTACACAAAGAGCAAGACAACCTGCAGACAAAACAGACAAATCAAAATGAATCAACTTTGTATTTATTTCAACTGCTAAAAGCAAAATAACAACAAAAAATTCATCTTAAAAGAAATGAAAAAATAAACAAAAGATCAATCTTTTTAAATACTAAGAATGTATAAATTTCTTATCTATTGCTGCTAAATTACTAAAAAAAATGAGCTATATCATGAGCTACTACTATTCATTCTTTTAGAAGAAATGACATAAATAGCAAGAACAATGAGCAAAAGTGTCAAAATATTAATATAGTATCCATAGAAACCTGTTGACAAATTTTGACAACAAATACAAGACCAAAACATAGAATCAATTGAAATGCAAACACTTCAGTGGCATGTAATGTTATTTAAACAGTACAATCCAAATAAAAAATGTTTAGAAATTCATTGAAGTTGCAATTTTGTGTTGTTCCAGATAAATAAGAGACACTTGATTTCAAGTTGAACAGTTCATACTTCTGATGGCAAAACTTCAAAGATATATTCAATTAAGAGTTTGACAACACTGCTTAGCTCCTCTGTTATTTTTTCCATACTGTATAAAGTACCTGGGAATAAGTTTTTTAAATGAAATAAAATAAAATTCATTATTATAATTATTAATATCTACCTAATATGAATGTTTTCATATGTTTATTATATCTGGTTTTCTAAATTACTTGTTTCAAATATGCTATGAAACAATGTGTAACTGTAACTGAAAAGAAATGATATGGAGTCTGTAGAACTAACAGCACTTACCAGGAAATAATGCTAATTTTTTCACTTGAATAGATAGAATCTTTTTTTTCAAATGACAAAGATAGGTTTTTTATTTGTATTGCTACTTTGAAAATATATCAGTTTGAGTTAGTTAATCAAATCCAGCATGCTAAACTAGTAACACTATTAGGGAATTACTCTATTCTATAATTATTAGTATTAAAAATGGCAGACAGTAATAGATATAAACTTATAAATTGCTATAAGTAAAATACAAATATAATAATATAATATATACTAACAAGAAAGTTGTCTCTCAATCCATCTGACGAGACTCGGATTGAAGAACTGGTGTAAATTAACCAAAAAGCAGGATATTTGAATAATTATAACTTTTAATACTAACATCATGAGTGATTTATCAAACCGATTAACTAAACTTTTAATTATTGTTACTATTTACTATTGTGACTAGCGGAAAATTCCCCGCTTGTGCTGTAACGTTATGGCGGCAAATATCTAAAATTTTTCATCTAAAATGTTATATTAAAATTCCTTCCTAAGTCAATAGTTAACAGATTTTTTGTTATCAATTTTATATGAACTTTATTTTAAAAGTTAAAATCAAAAGAACTCTTTGAATTTTGCGCGCAATAACTCGACTTGGCCTGGCATCCCACTAGTTGGCGTTTAATACCATTCGTTCGGCGCTTGATGCCATTTTTCTTTTCTCTAATGCCACAGCGGCATCGGAGGCGGCGCTTAATGCCATTTTTTGACGTTTAATACCCAATCTAAGTTATTATTATTATTATTATTATTATTATTATTATTATTATTATTATTATTATTATTATTATTATTATTATTATTATTATTATTATTAATATTATTATTATTATTATTATTATTATTATTGTTATTATTATTATTATTATTGTTATTATTATTATTATTATTATTATTATTATAATTATTATTATTATTATTATTATCATTATTATTATTATTATTATTATTATTATAATTATTATTATTATTATTATTATTATTATTATTATTATTATTATTATTAGTAGTAGTAGTAGTAGTAGTAGTAGTAGTAGTAGTAGTAGTAGTAGTAGTAGTAGTAGTAGTAGTAGTAGTAGTAGTAGTAAATATACAGGCCATTCTAGTAAGCAGGATGAACTCTAAGCGTTTTGTTCTCCTCTTTGCTTAATAATCGCATAAAACGTTTTATTTTAAACTAATAAAAACTAATAATAATAAATAAACATATTGTTGTTACTTTTGTTTTTGTTGTCTGAGCATCCATTACCATCATCACCATCATCACAAGCCCCATCACCATCATCATCACCATTACCATCATCACCAGCCTCATCCACATCATTTTAATTATTTATTAGAATAACACTGAACAATTATTGAATTACTTTTCAAAAAAAATATTTCTGCTCGTTGGAAAAAGTTTAAAAACATTTGAAGTTTTATTTATTTTCAATCAAGAATTATTATTGATGAATTTCTGGGATAGTTTAAGTTTTGTCTCGTTTAAGTGAAACATCTGACGACTGCCAGGTTGCCAATGTCTCCAGGGGGATCTCTTTTAGTAGCAGATCTACTTTTTGTTTGATCGAAGATGCCATTTTTTATGAAACAATATAACTAGGTTATTGACCCCTTTTACAAACCTTTTTTTATGTTCATAATTTGACAAATTTGTTATATTGTATAAAAACTGAGTTAGAACAATTCAACTTTTTGAACCGCCTTGACAAATGAATATTTGTTTATTATATATTATATAACAAATTAGGCAACTGAGTACTTATAAATATACATTTGACTGACGTCTTTCCACTTTAATAATTATTTGTATACGAGGATATTTGAATTAGCAAGACTCTGTCCTTTCTAAATGTTCTACATTATTATTTGTGTTTCGGTTGTTATCTAGCTTGATGTCTTTTAGACATTTAATTTTTTATTGTCTTGAAACAAAATACACTCAAAAACATTTTAAATAGATTTTGATATTAATTTTAGCTTTTCAACATATTTATGCAATTTTATATAATTGTTTTTTGTTTTGTTCACCAAATACAGAAAAATAGGCTTCTAAAAATTAAAAAAAAAATCTACAAAAATTTATTAGTAATAATTTTTTATTAAAAAGGTTTTTTGAAGTATTTTCAATTTTTATTTTAATTTATTCTTGTTGGCATATCTGAAGTGTTGTTCTGCATATAGAATTTTTTACAAAATAATTTCAAAAACTAATAAAGGTTTTTACTGAGAATAAAAAATGCAGAAATTGATATATTTACAAAAGTTGATTTAAAAATAGAAATAATTAATAAATGTTTTTAAAACAAATAAGAAAAAATAATTTAAATAATATTTCAAAACGTTGTTTTTGTACTGTTTTGGTGACAAGATAGCTCTTTAGTAAGGATAGATTTATGGCAACATAAACGCTGCTGCAAATGATGATGATGATGATGATGATGATGATGATGATGATGATGATGATGATGATGATGATGATGATGGTGATGGTGATGGTGATGGTGATGGTGACGGTGACGGTGACGGTGACGGTGACGGTGACGGTGACGGTGACGGTGACGGTGACGGTGACGGTGACGGTGACGGTGACGGTGACGGTGACGGTGACGGTGACGGTGACGGTGATCGTGATCGTGATCGTGATCGTGATCGTGATCGTGATCGTGATCGTGATCGTGATCGTGATCGTGATCGTGATCGTGTTCGTGATGGCGATGGCGATGGCGATGGTGAGGGTGAGGGTAATGGTAATAGTGATTGTGATGGTGATGATGATGATGACGACGATGATAATGATGATTATTGTAATGGTAGTTTTAGTGGCTTAAAAATGGGGGTTATGATGACATTACCTCATTACAATTTTAAAAAAATGTTACATTTGGCCTTAAACTTTGCATCTTTACAACCTTAAACACAGCCTTTCTTTTTTTTTTTGCGGCGATCATTAAAATCAGGAACGGCCTGGAAATTCAAGAAAACAAATGGAAGTGCACAAAACGAAGAATTACTGGACTGCAGCGCCACGCATAATTCATTTAAAAAAATCATTTTTCACCAACAGCTTTCTTTTTCAAACGAAGTTGGAAAAAAAGATTCGTCGCCAAGTGCGAAGTTGGCACGTAAAAACAAAACAAAACTGCTGATTGGTTGGAAGTAATGAATATCACGTTTGAAATTTAAAAATAAATAAAAATTGAATTGTTCTCGTGAAAACGAATTATTTGTAAATGGGCGTGGCTCCAATTGTGCGACTTCAATTGGGTTCAACCAGCCGATTTAAATATTTTAAAACCTAAATAAGCAAACATTTGCTTAGACAGAGTTTAATTTTAGTTTATTATCTAAAATAACTATTCTTAATTTTTTTATCTTTCTTTGGGCTCTGTTAGCGCACCGGTGAGGAGGGTAAGCTGTTCGCCTTTGGACCTGATGATCGAATCCCGACGGCATCACCGACACCCCTAGGGATGTGAACTGTGTTGGCAGAAAACACAAGTTAAAGTAAAAAGTGGTGCACAATCTTCTTCAAAGATACAAGATTCAGATTATTTTTCTTTTTATTTATACCTACTCGTTGATAATAACATTTTCAGAAAAAACGAAATAATAATTAACAATATTAATGAAATTATAGACCATAAAAATATATAATTCTTATTTTTTAGACTGCTTGGCTGGTTACAAGTTATATTCTAATTTATTTTCTAAAATTTCTTAAAGGTCAGATCGCGTCCAACTCGCTTTAACAGCAATGATGCGGTCCTTGATTGAAAGAGTGCGAAATTTCCTTCGAAGCAATTCGAGATTGGACGGTCATTTCTTATGTGGAAATGTGTGCAGCATAAACTTTCATGTCTTCATGAAGTTCAACAATTTCAAATCATGAATTTTTCATCGTACGAACATTCAATTGAATTGCTGACCCGAACCCCTCTCGGACACAAAATGCCTTCGACGAAGCGTGCTAAAGAGTATTTTATGGAGCAGATAAATGGAGTTATTCCATCATTACCGATGCTCGACGTGTATGAGCCTGGAGGAAGAAGTTTTTATGACTTCGAGTTTGCCGTGATTTTCTTGCATTCCTTCTCGTTCGTCATAGGAAGGAGAGCATGAAATTGCTTTATTTACGTCCAGCGAGCAGAAGGCGCACTGGCCCAGAATGATGATGCCTCGAATGCACGCAGTTTTCATAAAGAACTCTTGCAAGAAGTAGCAAGAAGTGGAAAAAAGTTTCTCGCTTCTTGCTCCTGGGGTCATCCCAGAAGCGGATATGACGTAACAGGTTGTGGTTATGATGGTCATTTCTGAGGTTATAATTCAACGGGAAATTTCAGGAAATCATCGGTCCGTTACAAGTGGCTAGGAATGCGTTTGAAGAATGCATCTGTAACATGTGGTCGTGAATGCGGTATACAAATGCATTGGCAACATGTGTCTGAGAATGCGATAGAAACTGGGAAATTTATTCAAGAGAATGTTTCGAATAAGGAAAAGAAATTCCGGATTGCTTCGGACGTTGACCAGCCAGTAGTATGGAAAGTAAACGCAATGTTGAAGACGCATTTACGTCTCTCTGCTTTCAAGATTGCTTCCATTTAAAAAAGGACGACGACGACGCATAAACACGACCCACTCATACCGATGACTCCTCCTCGCGACGCGCGGCTTAACTCTTGATTTTCTTGCGTCTCTTTGACTCGTCTTCGTCTGTCTTCGTACGTTTGCATCTGTCTAAGTATTCTTTTTTACTATCGAGTATGCTTCTACATGTTTCGATCTGATGTCTTTTGCATCCATGTTCTTTTTCTATAATTTAGCTTTGCATGAGAGAAAAAGCATTTTTAGAAATGAAAAAAGGTTTTCGTATTTGCAGTTGTGTTCATAATTTATGGATTCTCTTACGAGTCGTTCGAATGTCGCACCACGTTAGAAAACGCTTTGTTCAAAAAAAATATTAAGAATAAAAAATTACGTAAATAAATTTACAGACTACTAGAGATATTTAGATAATTTGCAATGTTTAAATTGGAATGTGAAAAATGTTGGCAACATCAATCACTGTGCTAGAAAGTTGTTAATGAGAATAGATGCATCATAGGATGAAGATGTTAATGTTAATGTCATGCATGCTGAATCCTAATTGCCTTCAATTCATGCAATTCCTTCAAGAAGCACGTCAAACGTGTTCAAACAAATCACACAATCGTAACACTGTCGTCATTTTCCTGTTATTTGTACTCAGGCGGCCATGTTGGAATTTTGTTGGCTGTTGTTGGTAGAAAATTATTGTTGTCGTTGGCAGCCAACTTCTCTCGATTTTGATGAATTAGGTTTACCATAGTTTCATCATTATCGACACCAGAAGCAACAAAAGAATCGCGAGCAGAGAGAGAAAGAGGAGGAGAGAGGGGGAAACAGAAAGAAAGAGAAAGAGAGGGTGAGAGAGGGGAACAGAAAGAAACAGAGAGGGTGAGAGAAAGCGGGAGAGAAAGGGAAACTATGAAGACCATCAATATAACTACGGTCAACATCTCTGTCATCGTCATCGATGTCCCATCATCACGTGGTGTGCCCCTCATCACGTTAGAAAGCAATATGGCGTCTGGTGACGTCACAATCCATCATCCATACCTCAAACATCGTTTCTATAGCAACAAACTCGGCTTAGACAGCTCCAAGGGAGTGACGGAAGATACAAAATTTCCGCGAAACTTCGATTGCAATCGAGGCCACCCAGTGCATTAAAAAAAAAATTTTTGCTTTAAGTAGAAATTTAATTATACGATCAACATGCAATGAAGAAATAACTGTTTTCGAATAACTGAAGTTACGCCATATTACATCTGTAATGATGAAAGTTTTTCTTTGCACGTGCAAGACTATATGGTAGTGGAGAATTTTTTCAAACAGATTTTGAAAACAAATTTTGGGGGATTTGGATTTTTTTTCAGTTTTAATTATTTATTATTTTTTAAACCATATCAAACAACAATTATTTTTTAAACAGTTAAATTAAGTTTTAAGTCAAAACGCAGAATAATTTTATTTTAATTTCGAAAATGCATGAAGTTTTTGAAATGTCAAGAAATATTGTATATTTGTTAGAAAAATAAGCCATTTTTAAATAAATAAGTCGGAATTTTTAGTTTTTCAGTCATTTAATCTAAATATGAGTCCACTGCTGGTGTGAAATACAAATGTATTGAATGTATTGAATGTATTGAATGTATTGAATGTATTGAATGTATTGAATGTATTGAATGTATTGAACCACTTTTGTTTCTGTTAACGAACAACTTTGTTTTTCACAAGTCATTTATATTTTGTAATTCGACAGTATATAATTTGCTGCAAATCATTTTTTGATGATAATAAGTCTATAAAATAGAAAAACATTGATCACAGTCTTCTAATACTTGATATGTGAGGTATGTGACGACTAACAATAAAAGAAACTTTGGGAATCATTTGGGAAAAAGTATTTATTATAACTTTTTGGTCCTTGCTAAAAATTCAATAAACTAAATTTAAGCTCGATGGAATGTTCGTTGTTTTAAAGCTTCAGAGGGTTCCAATGCATTGCTCAAGCAAACAAGTAAACCCATTGAAATTAAATTTTTTTATTTAGGTATTTCTATGCAGTAAAATTGTTTTTTGAATATTTTTTGGGGAGGAAGATTAACCACAGAAACCCCATTGACGCTAAATAAACATAATTATTTGTAAATTAATTTTTTTTTAAATTTATCTAAATCAAGCCGAGTAATACGTTTCATGCATTAAAAAATCGCGAAGAATTGCTGGAGCGGGTGTTCTAGCTCCAGAGACCCCCATGGGTGTGCCCTAGCTACAGGAATAGATTAATAGATGATCATGTGGGCAATGCGTGGTTATGTTGATGTCGTGTCATTATGAGAGTGATGTAGTATAGTCGTGTGGGTAATATGTGGTCATGCGAGTATATGCTTTCGTGTGGGAGATATGTGGTCATGTGGTCATGTGGGAGGTATGTGGTCATGTGGGAGGTATGTGGTCATGTGGAAGGTATGTGGTCATGTGGAAGGTATGTGGTCATGTGGGAGTTTGTAGTCATGTGGGAGGAAAGTGGTCATGTGGGAGGTATGTGGTCATGTGGGAGGTATGTGGTCATATAGTCCTACGTGATATGTGGTCATGTAGTGTGTGGTCGTGTGGGAATTATGTAATTGTGTAAGCGTTATGTGGTCGTGTAGGCGATGGAGCGTGGCAAAGTTAAAATAGTGAGAAACAGGTTGTGCCACACGTTTAACTGCTTTGCAAGTCACGAAATTTTTTAAAGTTTTTCTGCGAAGTAAAAAATGAAGAGAAAAAAATTTCACATCTGAAGATCTTTTTTTCTTCTTCTCTTCCACCTAAAACTCCCCTGTGGCGAATTCGTTTTTGCTTAAAAGAGTAAAAAATTTAAAATGTTTTTAAGTTCACGAATTGAAGCAACTAAAAAATACTTTAATAATGTTATTAAATGTGAGCGATTGTGCAAAAAAGTGAAAAAAATTGAAAATTTTGAAAGAATTCGAGAAAGCGTGTGTTTGGAGAAAATGTTTAATGTTCTACAAAAACATTATTTTGTTGATGTGTCAATCATTATTTAAATGAAAAAATATCTATAATAATAATAACAGTTTATTTCAAAACAACATACAACAGAAAATATCTGTCAGTATTTAATAATTAATAATTTTATAACATTCTCTCCGGAGAATTGTTAATAATTATTATTAAACGACATGCAATTAAATACTCTGTTTTAGTAATTGAAAATTAATTTTTCAGTAATAATAAGACGGAAAATGAAAAAAAAAATTGTTTAAAAATAAAAAAAAATAAAAAAAATAAGAGAAAAAATGAAATGAAGAAAAAAACAAAAAAAAACTAGAATAGGAAAAAATTCATTTTTTGTATCGCAATTTCTACTTGCGTGACTTCGTTCATTCATTTCTATTCATTCATTTGTTCGTTCGTTCGTTCGTTCGTTCGTTCCTTCATTCATTCATTCATTCATTCATTCATTCATTCATTCATTCATTCATTCATTCATTCATTCATTCATTCATTCATTCATTCATTCATTCATTCATTCATTCATTCATTCATTCATTCATTCATTCATTCATTCATTCATTCATTCATTCATTCATTCATTCATTCATTCATTCATTCATTCATTCATTCATTCATTCATTCATTCATTCATTCATTCATTCATTCATTCATTCATTCATTCATTCATTCATTCATTCATTCATTCATTCATTCATTCATTCATTCATTCATTCATTCATTCATTCATTCATTCATTCATTCATTCATTCATTCATGGAAACGTTTGTAATGCCTGTTTGAATGTCACCAAGAGAACGGTTTTCTGTAATTTATTTTCTTCGCACAAATTTGATATCTGTTGATGTCTTCCACATTTACGCTAATTGTCTTAATCTACGTCAGGTCGACAAGTGCACACGTATCATTATGTCATCAATAATTTCTTTATTACAATCTTCCTCGTCATCTTCATCATTATCATCGTTGTCAGCGTTACAATAACCGTTATCATCATCATCACCATCATCATCATCATCATCATCATCATCATCATCATCATCATCATCATCATCATCATCATCATCATCATCATCATCATCATCATCATCATCATCATCACTATCACTGTCTTTATTCTCCTACCCACAATCCACATTCATTCCTGTCCCTGTTGTTATTTGCCACAGAAATCTGAATTATGGTCTGCGCATAGTTGTGTAAAAGGAATATTCATCAAATAACATGAGCAACTCCTACGCAAAGTTTTATTACAAAATAATTTTATTGTTTCATTTAGGAACGAAAAGAAACTTGTTCGAAAGTGGCGAATATTTCAACAAGAATTAATTTAAGCAAAAAACTTTTCTGATTCGCCCACACAAGTGGTTCGTCTTGTTTTTTAAAAGTAAAAAGTTAAAAATAGAATTAGCAATCAAGAACTCCTTGCAAAGTGCCAGTGTGTCACTCATCTCTGGAGAAGTATTTATTTTCAACCTTTTGAATCATGAAATTTACTTGAATTAAACTACAGTTAATAAATAAAATTCAGTTCATCTATCAATATTTATTTCTCTAATTGTTTATTTATTTTTCATTATAATTATTTATTTATTCAATAAGCTCTTTAATTAACAAAAATATTATTTATAAATTTAATGATAATAAATGTATAGGTTTTCATAAAATACCTATTCGTAATAATACGTCTGCATAAATTTTTTATAAATTGTATATAAATTGTATATAAATTGTATATAAATTGTATATAAATTGTATATAAATTGTATATAAATTGTATATAAATTGTATATAAATTGTATATAAATTGTATATAAATTGTATATAAATTGTATATAAATTGTATATAAATTGTATATAAATCTATATATATAAAAGAACATGTCCTGACTGACTGACTGACTGACTGACTGACTGACTGACTGATAATCAACGCCGAGCTCAAACGCCTCATCCTAGGAACGTGAAATTTGGAACTTATATTACTTTTATAGCGAAAACATCCGCTAAGAAAGGATTTTTGAAAATTTTGCTCCTGAGGGGAAAAAACTGGAAAACAAACTTTTTTCTAAAGCAATGTATATCTCGAAAACCAAAAATGAGGAGATTTTGAAATTTAATATATGGATTCTTCTTGAAAAATAAAAAAATACGTGTTTCATCCTTTTTTGAAAATTTGGTTTCCCGGACCTCAAATGTGGGTTGGAAAATTGGGTTATTTGGTTTTCAAAGTAGCTGCTACTCAAAAACTGTAAATGCTACAGGAGTACAAATTAATATTTAGTTTCAACTCCAAAAATAATGAAATACGTGTTTTAGCATTTTTTGAAAATTTGGTTTTCAGGAGTTCAAATGTGGAGTGGAAAATAGGGTTATTTATTTTTTAAAGTAACTGCTACTCAAAAACTGTAAATACCACAGATGTAAAAATTAGTATTTAGTTTCTATTATAAAAATAAAGATATACGTGTTTCACCATTTTTTACAAATTTGGTTTCCAGGACCTTAAATGTGGGGTGGACAATAGGATTACTTGGTTTTTAAAGTAGCTGCTACTCAAAAACTGTGAATGCTACAAAAGTAAAAATTAGTATTTAGCTTCTACTCTAAAAAAAGGATATACGTTTCACCATTTTTTGAAAATTTGGTTTCCAGGACTTCAAATGTGGGGTGGAAAATAGGGTTATTTGGTTTTTAAGGTAACTGCTACTCAACAACTGTAATTGCTACAGATGTAAAAATTAATACTTAGTATCTACTCAAAAAAAAGATATACGTGTTTCACCATTTTTTAAAACTTTGGATTCCATGACTTCAAATGTGGGGTCAAAATAAGGGTTATTCGATTTTAAAATAACTGCTACTCAACAACTGCAAGCATTACAGATGTAAAAGTTAGTATTTTGAGGTTTTGTGCCGGTTAAAAGTAGCTGAGTCCAGTTTATCACCGGTCGGGCCAAGCCGTTATTTTAGGGTCTTTTTACGGGCCAGGCTAAACCTTAAATCAAGTTGGTACGGGCCGAGGTTTTTCACTAAGCATGCAGACATTTTAGTGATTTTAGGGTCTTCAGAATGGCCGGGCCAAACCTGAAGTCAAGGTGGGGTGGGCCGCAGTTTTTCATCAAGTATATAGAATTTCTAGGCCTGTAAAAACGGGCCGTGCTAAATTAGACGGGCCGTACCGGGCCAAATTAGACGGGCCGTGCCGGGCCAGGAATTTTGGTTTTGAAACGGGCTGGGCCAAGTTGTCGACGGGCTGAGCCGACACCTATGGATGCACGGTTACAATTCTCTAATTTCATGCGAGCGAAGCCGCTACGGGCACTGCTAGTTGTATATAAATTGTATATAAATTGTATATAAATTGTATATAAATTGTATATAAATTGTATATAGCCCATCCATCCAGGTGACAAACAATTTGTACGAGACATTGTAACGAATAGGCGCGTGTGGACGAATGGATTGTTTACTTTCTTGATGAGGTTGGCGTACACAAACTCATCAACGTCGACGTAGAGTTTCTGCATCAACAGACATCACTGGACATCACCCTCCAGTCCCCCCCTCCAGTCACCCCCCCTTCTCGTCCCGGTCTTCTTCCCTCCGAATCCCCTCCATCAATATCATCCCCATTATCGTCTCTCCACCTCGCGGTAATTCACACACCATCAGCGGTTAATGGGATTAAATGGGAACAGACAGGCTTGATGAAAGAGTGCCTATACACACATACGCACACATACATGTGCACACCTTTGATCGGTGGAGGGGAAACGTAAATAATGAATGCGGACATTTGAAATCGTCATTCACACCTAAATGTGATAAATAATTTAACGTTCCATGTGATATTATACACCTCATAACTTTTGTAATTGTATTTCTTGTTTTTCACCTTCACTACATCAATTCACTCACCCACGCACCTTTGCATTTCTTCATTTGTTCGTTCGTTCGTTCGTTCGCTCATTCATTTGTTCGTTCGTTCGTTCGTTCGTTCGTTCGTTCGTTCGTTCGTTCGTTCGTTCGTTCGTTCGTTCGTTCGTTCGTTCGTTCGTTCGTTCGTTCATTCGTTCGTTCGTTCGTTCGTTCGTTCGTTCGTTCGTTCGTTCGTTCGTTCGTTCGTTCGTTCGTTCGTTCGTTCGTTCGTTCGTTCGTTCGTTCGTTCGTTCATTCATTCATTCATTCACACAAACGTCCATGTAGTCATCTGAATTTTCAAGCATTTCTTCCACATGCATCCTCTCCTGTGAATTCAAAAGATTGGAACAAAACGCGCCAACAAAACTTGGAGGATATCTCTGAATGACTCCACAAATTGAGATGGATTTGCTCATGGAGACACTTAAACACACAGTCACATAAACACACATACACACACATACACAGCAAAATCACAAATATAAAAAATTTACTTAAATGACGTCGTTGACTCGAAGACTTGTCAACAAGAAACGAAAGTTGCAAGTACTCTGTTGCAGCTAGTTGTACCATGTGTTGTGAATCACCGGCAACACCAATCGCATCAGCATAAACAAATTTTTAAATCTCAACAACAACAGTCATTTTCACAGCAGACGTTAGGAACAACATGATCAAAAACAACGATATTCGATGCCCTGACCAGAAGCTAAAACACTGTTTATAGCTCTATCGGCGTTCTATTAGACAGGCGTTTGTGATTACGGAAAACACTGGAGTAACACTGCTGCTTGTAGTTTTTTGTCGTTGTAATTGTAGAAAGTCTACGATTATGTTGTTGTGCTTAGTCGTGCTGTTGGGAGAATCTGTGATGTTTCGTCGATCAGGAAGTTGTTCAAAGGTGTTATTGTTCATCGGAATCATCATCATTATCAACACTACCGCCATCATCAGCATCATCATTATCATCAACAACCCCTTCATCACCATCTCTATTACCATCATCATCATCATCATCATCATCATCATCATCAGCATCAGCATCAGCACCAGCATCAGCATCATCATCGTCATCATCATCATCATCATCATCATCATCATCAGTAACCACCACCATCATCATCATCATCACCATCATTGTAATTTCTTTCATCATTGTTAAGGTTGTGTGAAATTGGAACTTCTAGTCAAAGAATGAATGATGCATTGCATTTGGTTTTGTCACAAGCATCAATCTTCCTATTAGAAACAATTCACCAACGATACAAACAATACTAAACACGCATGCACACTTATTTAGAAATGCATTTAAAATTATTTCTCTTTGATTTTTTACATGTGTGAAAGTCTGTGTTATCACATTAGGACCGGGGCGAGCTTTCAATTTAGGGTTATCTAAACGAGCAGGGCTGAGCCGAGATTATTGTGTAAGGTCTAGAAATTTATGCCTGTTAAAACAGGCCACGGCCGGGCCTGGAATTTTGCCTGGGGGTGGGTTCAAGGTGGGTTCAAGGCTTTTTCACTTATTGCAAATTTTTGTTTGAACGACATTTTGTTGAATTTATATATGCAAACATTTATATAATTGTATTTGATTTTTTTGTTTTAAAATATAAATAATTTTTTTAATTAAAATTTTTTTTTCAACTTTTAAACTTTAATAGAATGTATTGTCATGAGGAGTGAGCTTATAATTTAAATTTCAGCTCTTAGCTCGATTAGATAACGGGAAGTTAATTAATCTTCACTTTCACAGTTTCAAGAAATCAAGCAAGACTGGCGGTGAAGTTATTATGAAGAATTTTTAAAAAATCTCAAGATTCAAGTATATCAGAAGCAGTTCTTGCTGCAGATGATAGATAAACATTCCCTTGACTGACCAAACCTTTAAAAATTTAACCCTAACTAACTTCTGCAGCATGGATACTATTTTTGGAAACCTTGCCTGAAGTCATTTGTTTATTAACTGAATAGCAGTGTTATCCGGTTGTCCGGAGTTTTTAAATGTGTTTTTATTTCCTTCTCGCTTTCTCAATCTTTCTCTCAATCTCTCTTTCTTTTTCTCCCATTTTCTTCCCTGCCTGCTCTCTCGTTCCCACTCGCTCCCACTCGCTTTCCTGCTCCTCTCACTCTCCCTTTCTTTCTTCCTCTCCCTCCTAACTTTTTTTCAAAAAAGCTTTCTATCCAGTTTAAAAAATAGCAGATGGTTAGTTTGAGTAAAAGGCGCCCCACGTTTTAAGTTTTAAAAATTTATGGCTTGTTTGTTATACAAATGTCCACAATTAATGCATGGCTCCATAAAAACATTTCTCACACAGCCAAGAGAAAAGTTATTTTCTTTTTTTTTTAGTTCACAAAAACGTGGTATTTTAAAATTTTTTTTTTTTATATTTTATTTTTCTAAGTAAGTTCTGAATGCTAATTTTTATATCTGTAGTTTTTTCAGTTACAGAGTGGCAGTTATTCTAAGACAAATTTAACCCTATTTTCCATCCCACATTTGAAGTCCTAAAAACCAATTTATCAAAAATTATTAAAACATGTATTTTGTTATTTTGTACGAATAATCTCGGTACTAAATTGCAAAACTTCCACATTTTTAGTTTTTTGAGTTTTTAATAAATTATTCTTTTTTCCCACCCCACATTTGAGGCCCTGGAAACCAAGGTATCAAAAATTGGTAACATACGTGTATCTTTATTTCTTAAGTAGATTTTAAATATTAAATTGTACATCTGTAGCACTTGCAGTTTTTGAGTAGCAGTTATTTTCAAAAACAAATAACCCTATTTTTCACCCCGCATTTGAGGTCCTTGAAACCAAATTTTCAAAAAATAGTAAAACACGCTTTTATTAAAGAAAAATCTAGATACCAAATTTCAAAACTTTCTCATTTTTGGTTTTCGAGATATGCGATGTTTTAGTAAAAAGTTTGTTTTTTTTGTTTCCTCCCCTCACGAGCAAAATTTCTAAAAACCTTTCCTTAGTGGGTGCTTACGCTATAAAAGTAATATAAGTTCTAAATTTCACGTTGAGTCTTAAAACACCTGGTGTAAAGGACTATAAACTATTATAAAAAAAAAAAATTCACGTTCCTAGCTCGGCGTTGATTATCAGCCAGTTAGTCAGTCAGTCAGTCAGTCAGGACATGTTCTTTTACTCGTGTATATATATATATATATATATATATATATATATATATATATATATATATGTATATATATATATATATATATATATATATATATATATATATATGTATATATATATATATGTATATATATATATATATATATATATACACTGTAGTTTCAGCAACTACATTAGGTGACTGTTTTGAATGCTTAAATTTTCAATTAGTAAATTATTAAATCAGCAGGTTGTTCTCTTTTATTTATTATAATATTATATAAAGTATCAGAAATTTTCCCTTATTGTAAATCTATATTTTTGCTGAACTACCAGTGAATATGATTATTACTAACACATTTAAAGGTAGGAAGATGGAAATTGCAAACTCTATTTTTGATTGTACTTTAATATATATATAGTCGAGTGTTGTGTTCAACATACCCCAACAAAAGCGCTTAACAACCACTGTTTTTGGCGGTGGAAGTGGCACAGATGGTAAGGTAGTTGGCATGATGCAAAGCGGTGTTGACGATCCGACAGTCGTGGGTTCGAGTCTGAAGTTGAGACATTTATATTTGCGTGATTTCATGGTGGATTGTAAGCCATCCAAGTTTCTGATATATGTGGCTCGTAAAAATCTATCAACGCTATGTTTCCTTATAATATATATCATATAATATATATATATATATGTCTCTATGTAACATGCAACATGCATACCTGTATATATATGTATATGTATATTATATATATATATATATATATATATATATACAGGTATGCATGTAGCATGTTACATAGAGGCATGAACGAACGAACCAACAAACACAAGATCAGAAATTTGAATGACAGAACTACTCACCTGATAGAACACCCACGAGATGAAGGATAACAATAGAAAATATGAAGCTCTTCATTATGGATGGTCTGTGCGAACATGTGGAGAAGAAATTATTACAACAGGTCCTTTTTACTTCCTCTACCTCACTTTTCTTTTTTTTAATTGTATTTCCTTTTTTTAGTTTTCTTTGTCACTTTTCTTTCAGTTTTAGTTTTTTTCTTTTGTTTCGGCTACTACGACCGGATGAAATCCGAGAACTTCTGTATATAAAATTAAATCATGTTAGTTTTTAATTAAAATTTAAAAAAAATGAACAACTAATTGCTCGTTTCTAACGTGTTTCAAAGGTTTAATTTAAAAAACTTAAATTTATTAGATATTTGTTTTGCTTTAAAAGAAATAAATGAGTAATAATAATTTTACACAATAGACACATTTAGTCTAATTAAGCAGCATGCAAAAATACGGACGGATGGACGAATGAAAGACTGAATGGAGAAAAAAAGTAAGAAGAAGAAGAAGTTATGTAGTGCTGTTGTGAATGAGGTGGTGACTATTTCATTAGTTGAGCAGGAAGTCGTTCAAGTAATGCTGGTCACGTGATATGGGCAGGAGATTTTATGGAGGTTCAAAAAAATTGTTGTGTGTGTGTGGCAGTCCTTCAGTGGTTGCTGTAGGTGAGCAAGTTGTGTAGTTATGTGAATGTGTGTATGTGCTGATGAATGATTCTTAAAGGAATAGAATGAGTTATTTATTTTAATTTTTATCAAATTCTTTGGAAATGATCATTTGCATAGTTTTTTGGCTTTTGAATTTTTATAGCTATTGCATTTTAGCATTTGAAAACACAAAACGTGCATTTATTGTCATCACGAAGATAAACATTAAAACCATGACAACTGGCTTTTTGGAATATTTATTTTGGTAACCTCATACCGTCAATCGGAAGCTGCTATTTTGGTCCACAAACAAGAAGACAACACACACACATATATATATATATATTTATTTATATCTATGTTTATAACCTTATTTTTACATTGCTTGATTTCAATAACTGATTTTAGTCACTTATCGTGGAAACAGAGGCGTAGCGAGAGGGGACAGTTGTCCCCGGGCGCACACCTAGAAGGGGGCGCATTTTCAGTGAGCAAAAAAATTTTTTTAATTATCATTTTGCTGTATTTAACAATTTCTATGACTTCGGCTACCACCCCCCAGTCATCAGGTTTTTTCGGAAAGAAAAATGAAAAGAGGGTTTCAAAAAAATGTTTCATAAGTGAGTCAGATTACCCTACCCCCTCGGTCATTGAGTTTTTTGAAAAGCAAGAAGCAATAGAGGTTATGTAGGAGACGCAGATTTTGTGTTTTGTCCCCGGGCGAAGAAGACCCTAGCTACGCCATCTGCATAGAAAAGTGGAATAATTAATATTTGTGATTACTTGAACATCAATAAACCGAAAATGTGTACAGAAATAGTCCTCATTTTTATTACTTTCATTAAATTGTAAAACCATTCCAGCGGAAACCGAATACAATTGTCAATATCGTAACATCTATATATATATATATATATATATATATATATATATATATATATATATATATATATATATATATATATATATATATATATATATATAAATTTATAAATGCAGGGCAGAAATAAAAAAAAAATTATAATTTATATATGCATAGCACGAGAAAGTCATGTTAAAAATGTAACTGCATCCTGGGAGGTCTTTGTAAAATTTAACAGTGAATGCCACACATCAATGTCGACCATGGTCTGCTTTCAATATGCTGAAAGAGACCTTCTGGACAAACGTTTTGTTGCTGGCGCCCACCTCCTCCCCTCCACCCTTCTTACGCCCACGCATTGTTTGTACTAATTTAAATAGATTGTTTTATAAATAAATAAATGGTTTTCAATAATTCACAATATAAATAGATCGTCATGACGTGCTGTAAGGTGAGGAAGTTTTAAATTGAGTGTCGTTGTGATCACGTAAGAATTTCGTTCTTTCGTGGAATGGAAACTGAAAGTTCATTTTGTTGAACATTTAACAGACAAAACCAAGTAGCATTATTATCTTTTTAATATCTTCAAGTACATCTTACTGAGTCAATTTGGACGATAGTTGCAATAATTAAGCATCGGCTAATCATTAAATGACATAGTTAGTATTATCAGGTGTTGTGTATGTATTTAGATATCTCAAGTCACGTGACACTAACTGCTGTCGAACGACGTACTAACTGTAAACAGGTGAATCTGTAAAAAAGTCTTTTATGTTGGCCTTGTCCAATAACATGCCTTTGGTGGAATTATTTGACGGACTGGTGGAAGAATGGTTTGATGTGGGTGGTGAACAATTTTATGTTGGTGGTGAAATAATTTTATGTGGGTGGTAAAATGATCTTATGTGGGAGGTGAACAATTTTATGTGGATGGTGAACGATTTTATGTGGGTGGTGAAATAATTTTATGTGGGTGGTGACCGATTGTATGTGGATGGTGAAATTATTTGAATGATGGTTAAATAATTATATGCATTTAAATGCATTACGTTTTACTTATTGAGTGCTTGACAGTTGTATAAAAAAGATAAAATATTTTCCATAAAAACTTTTTTATTTCGTTGTTTATTTCTTCAGCACAATATTTATTCGTCTCCTCCAGACAAGATTTGGCTTTGAATTATGAAAAGTTTTGTTCTTTATGTCAACGTGAGATAATTTTGGCAGTAGTGGTTGTGATGATGATGATGATGGTGGTGGTGATAATTATGATTATGGTAATGATGGTGATGATGATGATGGGACTGATGATGAAGATGACGATGGTTTCTGTAATCGTTAACTTTTTCAATAGAAACAAGTCAAATATAGTTTCATATAAGCGTTCAAGCAAATTGCTTTGTATATAGAAGTTCATAAAAAGAAAAGAATTATTTGCAGCTCGATAGGACGGTGAAGATGCAACAACTTGTTGTCTCACAACGACCGACAGATACTTGTCGTAAAAAACGCTTAGGAATGTTCTTGGAGAGTCGTGTCCAGGTTAGCGTTTCTATTATTTTCTTTCTTCAATACTCTCTCTCCCTCTCTCTCTCTCTCTTTCTCTCTCTCTCTCTATCTCTCTTTTTCCCCTCTCTCTTTCTTTCTCTCTTTATATATATATATATATATATATATCTTTTTCCCTCTCTCACTCTTTCTCTCATTTTTTCTCTCCTCCATTGTTTTGGTATTTTTTCGTCGATTTATTTTGACCTTTCATAGCAACAAAGAAGTCGGCACGACTTTGACATACTAAAAAATGTTTATGCTTTGTAAAGATAATCTCGCTCGAAATAATTTAAACTTTAAAGATACATTTAGATTAATTAGAATTTAAATGCCTCGAAGTTCAATGACAAAGTATAAGAGATCACAGATATCTAGATATCCATATAAGAAAACATTGAGATATCTAGATATCCATGTAAGAAGTAATTGAGATATCTAGATATCCATGTAAGAAAAAATTGAGATATCTAGATATCCATGTAAGAAGTCATTGAGATATCTAGATATCCATGTAAGAAGTCATTGAGATATCTAGATATCCATGTAAGAAGTCATTGAGATATCTAGATATCTATGTAAGAAGTCATTGAGATATTTAGATATCTATGTAAGAAGTCATTGAGATATTTAGATATCCATGTAGAAAAACATTGAGATATCTAGATAACCATGTAAGAAGTCATTGAGATTCTCAGTAGAAAGGAAGTCTTCATTTGAATTTCAAAGCTTCAACGCCCCCTTGAACCAGAGGCACGAATTCACTGCCAGGTCTCCAGACCATCAATTTCCCCCTAAATTTCTTCCAGACTTTGTGGATTGGTAGATTCAATGAAGAAAGAACGTACGTAAGTTGATTTGTGTGTGCGTGTATGTATGTATATATATATATATGTATATATATATATATATATATATATATATATATATATATATATATATATATATATATATATATATATATATATATATATAGTGTGTATGTGCGTAATATGTCTGTTTATGCATAAGTGTATTTAAGAATATGTGTGTAAACAAGTGCATGTGTATGTTTCAGTCAACAGAACCACTCGACGTACTTTTGAACTACGTTAAGATTTATACCAACGAGATTATAAACTTTCGAATGACTGAATTAAATCTTTTATGTTGACATTTTTGTTAAAATTTCAATGCACCTGCATGTGTTGACATGCAAGCAAGTGCTGGGAATGCAGCTTAGGGATGTGCTTATAAAAAAATTGCAAAACATGAAAATAACAATATCAATCACACCGACGTGTTGCTAGAAGCTTTTTATTTTCCTAAAACAAAAAATATATTAATAAGTATTTATTGAATATTTATTTGGCAGTTATGGAAAATATTCAGTTTATATTATATACTTGTTTGTTTTGTTTATCATTAGACAAACATTAGAAAAACCTCAAAAAACCAGGGCAACGCCGGGTATCTCCGCTAGTACATACATAAACACACACACAGACACACATACATGCACATACACATACATACATACACACATACATACGCACATACATATATATATATAGTTCCCGCTCGCTCACCCGCTCCGCTCCGCTCATTTTGTGACGGATTTCAAAATATACTAGCGGGGTTACCCGGCGTTGCCCGGGGTTTTTAGAGGTTTTTCTAATGTTTGTCTCTCTCGCTCCCGTTCCCTTCTCCACTTTCCCGTTTTCGTAGCGTTCCCGGTCGCATTTCCGCTCTCGGTCGTTTTCCAGCTCCCGGTCGCTTTCCCGCTCAGAAGTTCTGTTATCGATTTTCTCTCTTGCTCGCGTTTCCTTCCAAGCTTGCTCTCCCGATTCCAGTCGCTTTCCGCGTTCCCGGTCGCTTTCCGCGTTCCCGGTCGCTTTCCCGTTCCCGGTCGCTTTCCCGTTCCCGGTCGCTTTCCCGTTCTCGGTCGCTTTCCCGTTCCCGGTCGCTTTCCCGTTCCCGGTCGCTTTCCCGTTTCCGGTCGCTTTCCCGTTCCCGCTCACGCTTGCTCTCCCGTTCCCGGTCATGCTTGCTCTCCCATTCCCGGTCACGGTAGCTCTCCCGTTCCCGTTTCCGTTCCCGCTCATTTTCTCTTTTACATTCTTTCATAACTTCTGTTAGCCTATAAAACGCAAAATAGATTTGCTAAGACTATATATATATATATATGAATGTTTGTGGGTTAGTTTGTCTATTATAGAAACGGGAAAGCACCCGGAACAGACAGCGAGCGGGAACAGAAAAGCAAGCGTGAGCGGGAATGGGAGAGCAAACGTGAGCGGGAACGGGGCAGCGA
Organism: Erpobdella octoculata; assembly: GCA_963978895.1. Lineage (NCBI taxonomy): Eukaryota > Metazoa > Annelida > Clitellata > Hirudinida > Erpobdellidae > Erpobdella > Erpobdella octoculata. Next base: position 23,793,187 of record OZ022243.1, on the reverse strand, counting down.
CCGGGACGGGAAAACGACCGGGAGCGGGAAAGCGACCGGGAGCGGGAAAGCGACCGGGAGCGGGAAAGCGACCGGCAGTGGGAAAACGACCGAAAACGGAGTGGGAAAGCAGGTGGGAAAGGAAACGGGAGAGAAAGAGACAAACATTAGAAAAACCTCAAAAAACCAGGGCAACGCCGGGTATCTCCGCTAGTACATACATAAACACACACACAGACACACATACATGCACATACACATACATACATACACACATACATACGCACATACATATATATATATAGTTCCCGCTCGCTCACCCGCTCCGCTCCGCTCATTTTGTGACGGATTTCAAAAATTTTTTTTTTAGTTTTGATTTTCATTGACTCTCAAGGTTGTGTGAAAATTTCATTACGATCGGATGAATGGTGTAGCAATGCATTAAGGACATTAACATAAATACAAACATTCATTTTTATATATATAGATATACTAGCGGGGTTACCCGGCGTTGCCCGGGGTTTTTAGAGGTTTTTCTAATGTTTGTCTCTCTCGCTCCCGTTTCCTTCTCCACTTTCCCGTTTTCGTCGCGTTCCCGGTCGCATTTTCCGCTCTCGGTCGATTTCCAGCTCCCGGTCGCTTTCCCGCTCAGAAGTTTTGTTATCGATTTTCTCTCTTGCTCACGTTTCCTTCCAAGCTTGCTCTCCCGATTCCAGTCACTTTCCGCGTTCCCGGTCGCTTTCCGCGTTCCCGGTCGCTTTCCCGTTCCCGGTCGCTTTCCCGTTCCCGGTCGCTTTCCCGTTCCCGGTCGCTTTCCCGTTCCCGGTCGCTTTCCCGTTCCCGCTCACGCTTGCTCTCCCGTTCCCGGTCATGCTTGCTCTCCCATTCCCGGTCACGGTTGCTCTCCCGTTCCCGTTCCCGTTCACGCTCATTTTCTCTTTTACATTCTTTCATAACTTCTGTTAGCCTATAAAACGTAAAATAGATTTGCTAAGACTATATATATATATGAATGTTTGTGGGTTAGTTTGTCTATTATAGAAACGGGAAAGCGACCCGGAACGGACAGCGAGCGGGAACGGAAAAGCAAGCGTGAGCGGGAATGGGAATATGAGAGCAAACGTGAGCGGGAACGGGACAGCGACCGGGAACGGGAAAACGACCGGGAGCGGGAAAGCGACCGGGAGCGGGAAAGCGACCGGGAGCGGAAAAGCGACCGGGAGCGGAAAAGCGACCGGGAGCGGAAAAGCGACCGGGAGCGGGAAAGCGACCGGGAGCGGGAAAGCGACCGGGAGCGGGAAAGCGACCGGGAGCGGGAAAGCGACCGGGAGCGGGAAAGCGACCGGGAGCGGGAAAGCGACCGGCAGCGGGAAAACGACCGAAAACGGGAAAGCGAACAGGAGTGGGAAAGCAGGTGGGAAAGGAAACGGGAGAGAAAGAGACAAACATTAGAAAAACCTCTAAAAACCCCGGGCAACGCCGGGTATCTCCGCTAGTACATACATAAACACACACACAGTTCCCGCTCCGCTCATTTTGTGACGGATTTCAAAAAAATTTTCTCTATATTTGATTCCCCTTGACTCTCAAGGTTGTGTGAAAATTTCATTACGATCGGATGAATGGTGTAGCAATGCATAAAGGACATGAATATATACATATATACATACAAACATTCATTTTTATATATATAGATATATATACAGTGATGGGTAGTAACAAATTACAAGTAACGGAATTACAGTAACAAATTACTTTTTTACCAATGCTTTTATTAACTCGTCGTCTCTGTTTCTCTGTCTGTCTGTTTCTCTGTCTGTCTGTTTCTCTGTCTGTCTGTTTCTCTGTCTGTCTGTTTCTCTGTCTGTTTCAAATCTTGCAATCAATTTTTGAGTCACTTCCTGATGATAGATTTTTTTCAAATTTTGCATACATGCTCAAAATAGAAGACAATGCAATATTCAATTATTAGTTTTACAATAAGTCAATTAATTTAGTTAATTTTAATTAATTTATATATATTTATGTATATGTGTACGTGTGTGTGTTTATTATATTTTTTTATCTAGGAATTTATGTATATGTGTTTGCAAAAAATTGATTGCAAAATTTGTGTTTTAATTACATACAAAAGCATTGGGTTTTAAAAATTCGTTTTTAATTTACTTGTTCAGTAACAAGTTACGTAACAGATTACTTTTCAAAATTGTAACAAAGTAACAGTAACAAATTACTTTTTTAAAGTAACAGTAACGGATTTTTAAAAATTGTTACTTGTTACTTTTTATTTTCGAGCATTGGATCAAGCGTTAAGATGGCGCAAGTCGGGACCAATAGGAGCAAAGTGTGTCACTGGATTCATGATCGCATCCATTTTAACAACGCGCCATATCGGGGTAAACAAAATTGACGACAGCCGAGGGAGTCCTGGGAGATTATGGCGGACATTATCTGGGGTGCTCGGTCGGGTTCGGAGCAACCCGATTTCGCCAAAAGATCTTACAGCTAACGATTTCTCGAGAGCGTTCAATGATAAGATAAGAGATATCCGCCAGTTTACGTCATGTGCTTCCAGTCCACGATTCGACTCCGGCTGTTGTTCCTGCGACCTGCTGAGGTTTAAACCTGTGAGTATCAAAGACATTACTCGGCTCATCAAATCTTCACCAAACAAAAATTGTTCCCTGGACCCAATACCGACATGGATGATCAAGCAATACTCTAGTGAATTGGCACCGTTTGTGACATTCCTGGTAAATTCATCGCTAGAGCGGGGACAATTTCCTCCTGCCCAGAAAAATGCTGTCATTACACCGATCCTGAAGAAGCCGAATCTTGATCCGCAAAACACCGGTAACTACAGTCCAATCTCGAATCTGTCCTATCTGTCAAAACTACTGGAACGATGCGCAGCCGCCCAGATAAACATCTACCTCGGTGAAAACAACCTTCTCCCGATGTTTCAGTCGGCGTACAGAAATCAGCACTCTACTGAAACTGCTGTCCTGAAGGTACTGTCTGATATTTACGCTGCGGCTGATTTGGGTCGGATCACGCTACTGGGACTTCTAGACCTCTCCGCTGCTTTCGACACTGTTGATTATCGAATTTTGGTCAACAGGCTCCATTTCTCGTACGGTTTCGGAGACGTCGTCCTCGAATGGTTTCGTTCCTATTCGACCGATCGGTCCCACTGCATCAGCTCCGGAGGTGTTTTGTCCATGCCTACCTCTGTGGCGTCCCGTAGGGATCCGTTCTGGGCCCGTTGTGGTTTCTTCTCTATTCCGCTGACGTCCTACATATTGCCACGAAATATCGGTTTTCTGTCCATTCTTATGCTGACGACCTGCAGATTTACGATCACTCCCCGCCAGCGTCGTGTTCCGATCTGGTCCCTAGGATGTCTGCATGTATCAGCGAGATTAGCACTTGGATGGCGAGCAATCGCTTGCAACTCAATCCTTCTAAAACCGAAGTGATCTGGTTGGGCTCGCCTGGTCGACTCAGCTTCTGTCCGAAGGGGGATCTGGTTATCGCTGGTGTCTCAGTCAGGCCCTCCACTTATGTTCGTAATCTTGGCGTGATGGTCGACAGTAGCTTGTCTATGTAAACACACATCTCTCATCTTACCCGTTCATGCTTCTATCATCTCCGTCAACTGCGCGTCGTCCGCCGTAGCCTCACCACGGACTCCGCCCATTCACTCATCAGAGCACTCGTGCACAGCCGGCTCGATTACTGTAATGGTGTCATGGCCGGACTTAGACAGTTTCAAATCAACAGGCTCCAATCCATTCTCCGAGCAGCTGCTCGTCTTGTTCTTCATCTGCCCGGCTGGTCTCCCGTATCAGATCTCATGCGGACGCAACTTCACTGGCTTCCTTTCCCGCAGAGAATTCAGTTCAAGTTGGGTCCTATGGTATACAAGTGCCTCCACCACACGGCTCCGGTCTTCCTGCAGCAACTGTGTGTACCGATCTCAACGCTTGCTGGTCGGTCCCACCTTCGATCGGCGGCGGCTGGCGACTTGTTCGTTCCATCGTCAAAGACAACGACCCTCGGCAGGCGCGGATTCTCCACTGCTGGTCCAGTTGTTTGGAACAGCCTATCTGCTGACCTGAGGAATCCAGCTTTAGACCTCGGCGGTTTCAGGAAGTTGCTTAAGACCGAACTTTATTCCTAAATTTAGGATTTGATGCGACGCGCTTTTGTGACTTTTTTTTAAAAAGCGCATTACAAATTTACATTTAATAATAAGGTTGAATACTTCTAATGGAAGGTTTGATATTCCTTTTTTGGTTATAAGACAAAGTGTCACTGGACAAAATGTCGTGAAGACAAAATGTCGTGAAGACAAAATGTCGTTGAGAATAATTTTGTGGACAAAATGTTGGGAATAACCCCAAAAATCTTTTACTTAGTAAAGCATTTGAAGTGGTGGGTTATCTATAGAATAGGTTTTTTTTGGAAGAAAATTTGGTAGAACAGACAAAACTTTTGTTTATGGTTAGTTTGAGTTGCCATTCTTTACTCCGTGTTCTTAGAGCATCAATGCTATTTTGGAAATTTGAGCTAGCTAGTTTGGAAGAACTAAATAATTTGATGTTCACAGATTTGATGTTCAAAGAAATAAGGCGATATCGAGAACGCCTTCTTATGGAACTCCTGTTCTGAGAGCCCTCCTCCGTTGATCTGAACATGTTTTTATGTTTAGAAAATCAATCAGCCAATTAAAAAATTGCATGTAATGTTGTGATATTTAAGTTTGTCAAAAACGTTTGGATGCGAAACAAAATTGAAAGCTTACTGAAAGTCAAAATGACAGTATCGGTATTCTGTTGAGTCCCAAGAGTAATCTACCATTCAAGTAAATTTGTGCAAGTTGACTTGTTCTGTCTAAAATTCTAAAACTATGTTACAATGAAGAAACAAGGTTTTGTAAACTCGGGTAGTGAAAGATGTATTTATTGATAATTTTTTCATAAACTGAAAGTGCAATTTTAAGAAATTGTCTATAATTAAATTGGAATAACATACGCCGTTACTTTAGTTTTATCTTCAGCTTTTTCAATGAATACTTTGCTATTTTATTAGAAAATTCCGTTTTTGACACAAATGTTACGACGTTAAGATGTAGGTTTTTATAAAATGGTTAAAGTCTTAAAAATGCTAATCAAGCTTGAGAGACAACTTGTGGTTTTAACTGCTGTAAATTAACATTGTATTCATATGTCCAGTTTGTAAGTTATACGAGAAAATCTTAAATTTCATAAAACCTCGTTTTTTCTACTTTAAAAACCTCGTAGTCTGACTTCAACAACCTCATATGCGATATTACGATTAAAGTTTTAATGAACGCTCTTTTGACAAACTGAATCAATCAATCATCAACGAAACTACGATATGACCTCAGTGACTTATGCTTCAACGACATGATTCCGCAACAATAAAATGAAAACAACATTTTGGCGCAAAATTAAACATTCTATTTGATTAAATTTTATTATTAAATAAATAAAAATAAGACAAAACTGAATAAAATTTTCATCGTATGCTAAGCGATAAATTTGAAACTTTCCCACTTGACTTCTGCGACAATTTTCACACACGCCATTTCTCTTCTGGTTAGCTTCTCTTTTCTTTTTTTCTTTGTTTTTGCAGTTTTTATTTATATAGCGCTTGAAAATGTAGAAAAATGTATGCCGAAAGCGTTTTATCGTCCAGGTAACCGATTCGGTCATCATCGCCATCATCGTCGGCCATCTTTAATGGTTGCGTGATTTTTGTGGAAGAGAAAAGAAGAAGACGAAGATTGTGATGATGAAAAGTGGTTGAAAAAAAAGATTAGCTTTATAAAAAAATTTTAAGACAAATCCTGGACTGAATTTTTAGTCAGAAAAAAGGCCTTTTTGTAAAAAAAACGTACTTTCAAAATATATTTTTATTTAAATTAATTATTTTAAAACAAAAAATTATTGCGGAGAATTTTTCTAAAAATTCATCATTTTGAAACTGAAAAAAAAATTGTACGAATAAAAATAAAAACCGAAATGTATTATATTGATCAAATTGATGTGCTTTTCCATAAACATTATTGTTTTATAATTCCAATGCACAATTTACAAATTTGTCTGATAAACAAGATGAAATATTAATACAGGTTTAATTTGCAATGTTTTAATGACTGTGTTGTTGTGGTTGGTGGTGATGATGATGATGATGATGATGATGATGATGATGATGATGATGATGATGATGATGATGATGATGGTGATGGTGGTGGTGGTGGTGGTGGTGGTGGTGGCGATGACGATGCTGATGACGATGCTGATAGTAGTGGTGTTGGTGATGACGATGCTGATGACGATGCTGATGGTGGTGGTGGTGATGATGATAATTATGATGACGACGAAAATGATAATTATGATAACTATAGGGTTGACGATGTTGATGATGATGTCAATAAATATGATGATAGCGTTAACTATATAGAAGAGAGAGCACAGAATAGAATAATTTCACACTAAACCATCATAAACCACCATATAGCACCATAAAGCTGTTTATTCCAGAGTACATGTTGTACCCATTTAACCGTGCCAGGGATTAAATGCAATTTCTTGCCATTGCCTCACATACATAATATTACAGACAAACCAACAAACAAACACACAAACACGGTCAGGGATTAGAAACTTTGTAGAAGTCTTCGGAAGACATCTGTCAACCATGTTTCTAATTCTACCAATTATTTATATATACAAAGGCAATTTATTACAACGCATTTCATTACAATTAAATCAACAATAAATATTGTATAAACTTCTGTAATATCAAATGTTAGATGGCATTTTGTATTCCAACTTTAAGGAGTCCTTGCATAAGCTGTGCTTTGTATGATTTGCAGAACAGTTTCTTGCTAACATTCTCACGTAAGATGAATACACATTTGGACGATAAATAAAGATAAATAAAAAAGGCACACAAAATAACGAGAACAAAGATACAATAATGTAACCGGCGCTGACAGACAAGCGGACATATTGAAATGTACAGTCCTCCCTGATATTATGTATTCATCGGAATTGCAGCTTGTATTTGCAAAGACATAAGAACCAATAAATCTTTTTATCAAATCAAATGTTTTTTATATATTTAAATTTTTCAGCAAATTGATGAAAAATAATATTTGAATTATTTATGTATTGATTTATTTAAAAAAATGAAATTGTTAATTAAATATAATTTCAAAAAAATAACCTCCAAGAAATGTTTATGTTTTTCTTCACTTACAATAAATTTCACTCATATTCACTGAGAATTTACTTTTCAAATATTTATGAAACTTCAATCTTTCCATACGCTCGTCCAACAAATTTTCAACGTCCAATCAAAAAACGTCTACATTAAAAGACTGTGCGTTAATTTTTTTTCTTCAATTTAATACTTCCGCACTGAACACGAGCATAAACGAACATACAGAATATTTCCTAACATCACACTTTGTGTTCTTCATCGCCATGTGAAATTCGGAAGCTCTGTTACGTCATGTGAACGCAGGTCGCTTCAATGTTGAATATGAGATGGCAGTTCTGTTTGCATCGATGGTTGGCTGGCTGGCTGGTTGGTTGGTTGAATTACTTTTTATATAACCTCACTCTCACATTTTCTTTTAATATCTCTCTTTTTCCATCTTTTTTCGATTTATTTATACATTTTTTTGTTTTTCTCGTTATTTGTCTCTTTTTACTGTTTCTTATTATTTTATTTTCTGCTCTCTCTCTCCCCACCTTTTTCTCTCTCTTTCTTTCTGTTTTTTCTTTTTTTTTCTCTTTGTTTTTTTTCTCGAATTTTCTACGATAAAAATATTAATTTAGTTCGTTGTGTTGTTTTGCCACTCAAAAATGGAAAGCGCCATGAATTTTGGCGCCACCACATCAAGGTGTCGTCTTGGCGCTTTATGGCTGGTTTGAAAAATAAATATCTATCTCCATATCAACTTTAAATATCACATCATCTTGTTTTTGTATTTTTTTTAAAAAGTAAAAATTTTTTAATTTAAAATAGTTTTTATTTTTTATTATTTAAATGAATAAATGTTTGGTGACGGTAAATGAAATGACAACTTTTCACGTCATAACTATAAAACAAATTAGAAAATAGTAATATCTGATCCCAGAGGCGTGGATTGGGAGGGGCTGAGGAGGGCTACGGCCCCCCTCAAGATGTTTCGACCAAATAGAAAAAATATTTTTTCTAGCTCACCTATGATTGAGTATTTAGATTAGTTGATAAAAGCAGTATTTTATTTATCATACTTTTTGAATTATATCTACCTAGTTATTTTCTTTTCAATATTTTTCTTTTAGTACCTTCGGTCCATCCGATCGAACTCCTATGAACTTTAGCCTCGTGTATCTGTCCTAGCTTGACGAACAATTAGCATATTCTTATCCTACCCGGCTGCTTGAGTTTTCTTACCAAGATTTTTCCAATTCATTTTAAGTCATTTTTATTAGCTCACACACGATTGAGTATTTAGATTAGTTGATGAAAGCAGTATTTATCATTCTTGGTAAATAATATACAGTTAGTTAAGTCTCTGCTATTATTTTCCAATGTTTTAATACCTTCAGTCTATTTGATCCTGATGATTTAGTGGACAATTTTGTAAAAATGAAAAAACGTCGTTACCCTGTGTTACATTCATAATTACGTTTTTTGTCTGCATTCAATATTAAATAAAAGTTTAATTTTTTTAAACCGATTTTAACTAATATGATGTTCTGCATGAAAATACAACATACAAGTGCATATTCGGATGGTCATTTTTATTTGAAGATTCTCTGGGTTAAATTTGAAAAATCTTCGCCCCCCTCAACATTTTGATGAATCCACGCCTCTGTCTGATCCTGATATTTTTATTTTATGCCAGATCAAAACAATCTCAAAATACTTTTTTTTTATATAGCAAGCAACTGGTGATCAGATACCACTACAGAAGACGCAATTGGTGGTTAGAAATTCAGTTTTTATCGGGAATCAAAAGCAGTTGCCAGAAAACAATTGTTTGTCATTGTTAGTATTCATAAGAGTTTGTGCAGAGTGCATCTAGAAATTTAAATCTTTTTATATTGACGCCATCCAACTCGATGTGCCATGACACATGTGGAAAAAAATTGTTTCAGAACTTGTATTCGGTATAAAATTATCTGTCATTTTTTGTATCAGACGTTAGCTGAGCAAACAGCAATATTACAATTGTGTATTTCAATTGAAACTATTGAGATTATAGAAAGCTGATCTCGCAATTCTCGGAGCCATAGTCATTTTTTGATCGCTTCTTTTCAGACATATGTTCGGCAAATTCTGCGTTAAATTCTATCTGGTGGATGTGTCTTGAATAAGTTTATGACCCGGTAAACGTAATTCTTTCTGTATTTTTTATCAACCAGCTTAGAAATGACAAAGCACTGCTATTCCCAAAAAACCCATTTTTAGCTCAATTTGAAGGGAAAATGCAAAACAACTAGGTTGGTATTCGAATTTTTAAATCTCTTCATTACATTTGCCACGCTGTCAGAAACTACTAAAATAATTTTCACTTCACAATGTAACTATCGTAACACAAACCTTTCTACGTTTTAAAAATATTGTGGCTGTTTTAAAATGAAGGACAATTTCTCCTCGAAGTCATTATTTATCCAATGATACTTTTAACTAAGATGTTTTTCGTAAGATATAATTGATATCGGATACCAGATCCCAAACGAATATTTAGTTTAATTATATATATATATATACATACATTGAGAATAAACTGTGGAATCATTTTATCTTTGAGACATGCTCTAAGAAATACAACTCGCCATTTGGCAGAAACAACTTTTCGAGCCAAATTCTCGACTTTTCAGTATAAAACTCGCTGTTCGAGACTACAATTAGTTTATTTATTAAATTCTTTATACTTTATATTAACTTTGCCGTTGTATGCTTACTTGTAGAAAATAACGCAACTTTTGGAAGTCAAGGTTAAGATTAACTCATTTCCTGTTATCTGATCAAACTGAAATTTGGTTTACATAATTTTCGTCAATGACAATGGGCTTTATTAAATTTTCAGATTTATTGGACAAAATTTAAAATAAGATATAAAATTAAATTAATTTAAACTTTAAAATTTTGAATAAAAATTAGAAATTACAAAAAAATAAAAATTAATATAAATCTGTTTTATAGACTCAGCGTCATAAAAAACAATTTGCAAAAATTTGTAGCTGCTGTATTAAAAAATAGAAAAGATTTTTGAAAAAAAAGAACTGTTCACTTTTTAGTGTTTAAAATAATTTATTGTTCAAAAATGAGGCTCACATTCGAAAACAATTTGTATCAAGCCATCGAACAAGCAAACGAACAAGCAGGCAAACTAAAGGTTACGAGGAGTGGGTTTGTTGACTTTTGAAATAATCGAAAAGTTGTGTTGCTTGAATAAATTATTACCCGTTTTGTTTAAAACGTAAATTCTATACGGAATTTATTTTATTTAAAAAAAAAGTAAGTCGAGAAATCGTCGTCATCATCATCATCATCATCATCAGTGGCATATTTAGGAGACATCCTGCGATGGTATTGTGGCCACGACAACCACCGTACGTACCTAATATACGCATTATAAAAGGTATTGACTTGAACCCCGACAAAGTTATTGATGAATTTGGACAGTATACAAAACCAGTAATTTTTAGTGGGGCACTGGAATGATCCAGGAAGATGACTCCGATTGTTTAGAGAACTTCTGTTGAAGACGATGAAGAATTCAATTGCTTGCTACTTCATATAGAAATTTATTGGCTATCAAAAGAGGCTCGTTTGGATCGGTTTTTTAAAATCAGTGTTAAAATTTTTAGTTAACAAAAATGATGGCAATCAAACTGATTGAACTAAAAATTGGCAATTTTGTTTAATAAATTTACCCAAACAAATCAGTGGAATCACAAGCCTTTTAAAACAAAATAAACTGATCGCAAATAGCTAATCGCAGTGGCTTAAAAATATTGCTGACCAAAATAAAACCGATGATTGATACATTATTAACACTACACCCTTCGTGGGCTGATTTTGTTAGGTACGTCCCGTTGGTCTGGCTTATTTCATAGATACAAAGTTCCAGAGCAGCTGATTCATCCTTCTCATTAGATTGAAATATGATTTTAAGTAATTTTAAGTTTCAAAGCTTCTTATTAAAAACATCTTGTTTTAATTTTATTTTAGAGTGTACAAAACTACAAATGCATATATTTTTCTGTTTGTTCGCTTAAAAATGCAGACTTCCTGGAGGCAAAGAGTAAGTTTTTCTTTTGAATGGGCGGTGAGCAAAATAAGTTTGAGAGTTTATTATAATCATTTGTTAAGATTTTAATATATTGTTAATTTTCGTTTTAAATTTGTTTTTTGCTAACAAAATTAAGTTCCAAAGTTTGATAATTAACTGATAAAAACTCTTTCCATATGGTAAAAAAACCTTTCAAGCCTTTCCTAATGAGGCTAACCAGTGCTGAAAGTCATCCGTCCGTATGACCTTTTTTTGCCCACATCCTTTAATTTGTTTCTGTATACTCTACTGATCATCATCATTGTCATCGTCATTAGCCTCATCACCGCCATCGCCATTTTCATCGCATCTTCATCCTCATCATCATCATAATCATCACCATCATTATCAGCAGCAGCCGGCATCATCATCAGCAGCAGCCGCATCATCATAGTCTTCATATTCTTCATTAAAAGAGGTGGTTCAGGACAAAATGCCTGGGGTTTGAATGCTATCCAGAATATCTAAGTCTTCCCAAAAAGTTTACAACTACAATATATATTTGAAAAATAGAAGGAATGGTAAAATTTTCATCCTATGAGTTTGTGCTGCTAAATTGTTTAATGAATAAAGAAATATCATAACATTGTGTTTCATTTAAACAAGCCATGGCGTCACCAGATCGTTGGCTTGGTACCATAGAGTTGTAATGGTACAAATTTTAAAATAGTAATAATTATTTATTATTTTTTTTCACGTACTCTTTTCTTACTTATTTTCTTCTTTTCATTTTTGCAGGCTGGCCATAAATTTTACTTTTAAATTTTATGCTTCTATGTAAAGTTGTCAGCTGGTCTGTGATGTAAGTGGCACTAAAAAACGACTGCTAATAAATAAATAAAAAATAAAAATAAACAAGTCCATTTGCATTCAATTGTGTATCTGCTAAAATTCACCACTATTATAAATGAATGAAATTTGTCATATTTGCATAGTTGAAACAAAAAAAAATTAATACAAGCAATAAAACTCCATTTTTCCCGAAAAACAAAAATTTAAGGAATAATTTGTTTCTTTTCAGATTTATTTATTTTTAAGGTCCACTGAGTTGCTTCAAAATCATGACTCAAAAAAATATTTTAAAAATTAATTCAAAAACTTTCATTTAACTTTAAATAATTGTAAATTTTGTAAGCCATCAATAAATTGCAAAATAAATATGAAATTTTTTGCAACTTTTTACATAAATAATATACGAAATACAAATAAGTTTTTATTTGTTTAATAAAAACAATTTAACTATTTTTTTGGAACACTAAACATGGAACAATTTAAAAATAACAAAATAGCTTTTTAAAACTTCATGATAGATTATTCCTTCATAATTATTTCAATAGAATCAGTTTATGCGTTATAATTGTGCCTATGACTAGAATATGAATGCCCTTGCATACATTTGAAAACATTATAATTTATGTGCTAACCATATAATCATTGAATAACTTTAAGAAATTATTATCATAAGTTTCTCTTTGTTTGTCTAAAGACTCCTGATATATACATCGATCTCTAAAAAAAAAGGTGCTCCAAATAAGTCATTTGCAATTGTTTGTTGACTACAAGCTTGATGACGTAATGATGACGTTTATTACGAATAAAAACCACCAAAACTTTCCGGCTGTCACAATTTATGCACTCTATTGAATGAAAGCAAGTATTTTTTTTATTATAAATACAAATACTTCTATTCCCCTCTTCTTCCTTCTCCTCCTCTTGATACTAATATTATTATTTAATAATAATATTATTAGTATTTATGTTATTTTTTATATAAATCTAGACTGCAGAGTTGCAAATCCCCAGGTCGACAGCCTCAATTATTTATGTTTGTTAAAAACGTTCGGATCTTCCCTGTGCCATTTTTCTTAGCAGGAGGTGTCGAGCGTGTCAAAACAATTGTTCTTCTTAACGGTAGAAAGAAATTTTTGCATATTCTGCACGTCAACAATCAGAGTTCAAGCGCGCATAGTATTTATAATATTATTATATCATCCGCAAATACTTAGAGACGTGAATTGTTTAATTTGATATCCCATTTGTCAAAGGGACATAAAAAGACAATTTAATTCCACCAGGTCAAATGGCCGCAGAACAAGTTAAGATGTGAAGGTCAAAATGGCTCGATTTTATTATTTTATAATGACCATGGAAATGGCTCGCTTACAAATATAAAACAGCGCTCCATATCAGGCTGGTAATAATAAAGCCAGACGGGGAATTTCATCACGGCGCGAGACAAAAACTATTTTTAAAGATCGGTTATCGGAATAATCATAAGATTTGTTATATGATTGATTGTAACAAAATATTATAAAAATGATGAACAAATAGAAAAAGAAACTGCTTTGAACGTATAGAAGAAAAAACAAAAATTTTTGCAAAGAAAGTACAAAACTTGTTTTTTAGTATTTACAGTATTAAATTGAAAATATTCATAAAAAAAAGAACGTCAGATTTTATATGGTATAAAAAAGGTCCTGCAAAACCTTCCATTGCAAAAGCCTATTTTTCTGTCAATATAACATTTGTTGGCAAAAGAAGGATTAAAATAATCCAGCGGTGGAGTTTTGGATGAAGTTAATGAGAAGTGAAATAATCTTTTCAGTTTGTTTATCGCTCCAGCCACACGCCGCTAGATGATAGCGACAAAGAAAACTCGGCAATATATTTTTCTTTCATTCAAAAGAGACCAAAGAAAACGATTAGAGACAGTAATTAGATGAAATTAATGCGAATGACCAGTTTTTGTTTGATTCGTCTCGATCGAAGAAAAACAACAGTAGGTATATATTTCTGTTGTAGTTGCTCCTGAAAGTGGAACCGAACTGTTGCACGTGCTGTCTGATAAGAACGACTTGTAAATTAGACGTCAAAAATATGAATGCAAGTGTCGTTAGGACTTGCAGCTTTTAAATGCCAGCATCGAAAAAGTAAAATTTAGATAACAGAAGCAATTCGTCGCAACGATACAATGTATGCGAAGAGCAATGAAGGTTTTTGTGAAACAATGATGCAGTCGCAACCAAGTTTTAAAGATCCAATATTTCAATTAGGCAACTCACATGCAGGACAGAAATAAACGCAATCATAACGCCGGATGCGTGTGCTGAGTAAGAATGAAAATTAATTGATTGGTTTGGCTGGTGCTGGAATGAGATTTGCTGTTTGACCTCATGTCATATTATGTTATTATATATATATATATATATATATATATATATATATATATATATATATATATATATATATATATATATATATATATATATATATATATATATATATATATATATAACGGGAAAGCGAGCGGGAGCGAGAAACAAAAAGGATAGAAAAACATCTAACAGCCCCGGGCAACGCCAGCTAAGTGTCGGCTAGCGAGAAGATACGTGCCGAATATACAGGATACCAGATTTATACATTGATGACCTCGTGTTATACATTGATGACGTCGCGTTATACATTGATGACCTCGTGTTATACATTGATGACCTCGTGTTATACATTGATGACCTCGTGTTATACATTGATGACCTCGCGTTATACATTGATGACCTCGTGTTATACATTGATGACCTCATGTTATATATTGATGACCTCGTGTTATACATTGATGATCTCGTGTTATACATTGATGACCTCATGTTATACATTGATGACCTCGTGTTATATATTGATGACCTCGTGTATACATTGATGACCTCGTTTTATATATTGATGACCTCGTGTTATACATTGATGACCTCGTGTTATACATTGATGACCTCGTGTTATATACATTGATGACCTCATGTAGTAATAACGTTCTTCCAAATTCCTTCAACATTCGCGTCTTCTGCTTCAGGGTAGAGGCAGTTGCTAATTACTTTATCCTGCCTGCATGGGTTGCAATGTCGTAAATTACTATGTATTTTGTCACCTGTGGCAATAGATTATTGATTCATCAAGAGGTATAATTATCGACCTTTGTCAGATTTTCAGACTTAATTGCAATTTATAACATTATAAATCCTAGTAAATAAATTACAGACGAATTGATCATTTTAAACAAAACAAAAAAACAAACTAATCCATATTAAAAGGCAGGAAAATAATGTCTTGTTTGTCAATTATTTTGGTTTAAAAAGTTGTATGTGCAATTTGTTAGCATTATGTTCTAAATATCGATTTTTATGGTTACAAAACACAAACAAAATCTATTCTAGGAAAAATCTTTTGCAAGTCGAACGCTCAAGCTCCTTCTGGGAACGTTAAGCTCTTTTGAACGACATTCCTGGGAGGTGCAAATTATTCTACAGAAGGATATATATGAGGCAAGTCGTAAAATATCAATACTCAGTTATTTGGAATATCTACACATTTAGTTTCTTGCATGACTATTTTAAATAGTCATTTTTCAAAATTTTAAACTCTCCTAGCTCGGAAACGAAGTTTACACCTCGGAAATTCCGTGACGGAGTAAGAAGGATTTTTTTTTTTGAAAATTGGTAATCTTCCACGAGTCTCTTGAAAAACTTGAATTTCAAAACAAGAACACGAACTGAGAACATTTTTAAATATTTGTTTGCATTTTATTTACACGTAAAAATTTTTAGTTACAAAGTTTGTTCTGTTCTAGTAGGTAATGGTGACGTAACTAGCAATCAATCCATCATACAATCGCATACAATACTCGATATTAGAAACACTTCTCATGAAATCCAAGTTGTTTGAGCAATTAAAGAAACCACACAATAGTCAAAATATCACAGCAGTATCATAAATTTTAATTCAATTTAGTAATTTATATAGCGCTTTTTAGACAAGGCATTCAAAGGCGCTGGGCCACGGATTGACTGAAAAGGAAGGTTTTCAGGCCATGGCGAAATTAAATGAGACGAAGATAAAGTGAGAAAAGGCGGGAGAGAATGGGGACAGAATAAGAGAGCATTTACCTCATGATACCCCAGCGTTCTTTCTGAGATAAGAATATTCTGAACTTTATTACCAACTAGCGGGGTACCCGGGTATTTTTAGAGGTTTTTCTCTCTCGTTCCCGTTTCCTTCCTCGCTTGCTACCCCCGTTACCGGTCGCTTTTCCGTTCCCGCTAATTCTCTAGTTTCCATTTCCGCTCATTTTGTGACCTATTTCAATTTTTTTTTACAAAAACCTTCTCACATTGACTCTCAAGCTTGTGTAAAAAATTCATTACGATCGGGCGAATGGTGTAGCAAAGCAATGCATAAAGGACATACATGCTCACATACACACATAATCCCATTTACATATATATATATATATATATATATATATATATATATATATATATATATATATATATATATATATATATATATATATATATATATATATAGATTGACAACAAATCCCAGCCACAAAACTGGTCAGAAAGTTTCACCGACTCAACAATATATATAATAAGATTGGACCTGCATCAGAACTCAAACCACATTTTTATATTCGATTATTTCTGGTACTTTGCTACTTAACTGTGGAGTGCCTCAGGGTTCAGTTCTTGGACCAACTCTCTTTACAATGTATATAGCTCACCTAGAAAAAATTATCTCCAATCATGGACTTTGTGCGCACTTTTATGCTGATGACACACAGATCTATGGTCATTGTGATCCTGTTAAGGCAATTGAACTCTCGTCAGTAGTTTCTACATGCATTGATGATGTGAGCCTATGGATGTCTTCCAGTCGCCTTCAGCTGAATTCAAGCAAGTCTGAAGTAATTTGGCTGTCAACCAGTCGGATGAAACGTAAGTTCCAAGCAGCACCGCTGAGAATGGGTAAAGATTGGATCTCTCCATCTGATTCAGTTCGCAATTTGGGTGCTTTCTTTGATTCAGACATGCGTATGAACACTCACGTTAGTCGCATCACCCAAAGCTTCTTTTCAACCTTACGTCAAATCAAAACTGTTGCTTCATCTCTACCCCCCCTGGCGCTTAACTTGCTTATTACTTCATTGGTGTTTTCAAAACTGGACTATTGTAATTCCACACTGGTTGGACTCCCGAAGATCTTGACTCATCGCCTTCAATCAGTGGTGAATGCGGCGGCAAGGCTTTTGACCGGTCGAAGACGCTGCGATCACATCACTCCAGTACTTCAAGAACTACATTGGTTGAACGTCAGGTGTAGAATTATCTTCAAAGTAGCTCAAATAGTCTTTAAATGTCTCAACTGTTTGGCTCCTTCATACTTAATGGAAGTAATTTTGCCCATTAGTAATATTCAATCAAGGGGGAATCTCAGATCTGCATCTTCAGCTCTTCTCTTCGTTCCCTCTACTCGTCTAAAAAGTGCTGGTGATAGAAGTTTTCCTGCTGCAGCAGCAAAAATTTGGAATAGTCTTCCCTTGGAGATAAGAGCAGCACCTGATTTTGTAATGTTTAAAAAAGAATTGAAACAATACCTTATGAAAATTTAACTTTTTGTTCTATTCATTTTTGTATGTGGCCTTGAAGTCGTTTGATTTACGCCACTTTAAATTTGTCAAATAAATAAATAAAAATAAATAAATAAATATTTTCTACTTTTTAGTCCTAAAATATCAAAAGTCTCTAGCTCATGGATACAAACACTGGTTTCTTGCAGGATAGGCAAAGTGGGAACGCTCAAGCCTTATTTCATATTGAATAATTAGCCAACTCGCCGACATTGGATTATTTCTTCATATAAAAACATTAATTTAATTATAATTATTTATTCAGAGCATATTTAAGTGTTCCAATCTTAAAAAACCATCTAAAACAAATATGCGTGAAAAATATCACAGTGATCTGACAGTGGAAAGGTTTTGCAAATTCAAAGGGGAAATGTTGATGCAGACAATAATTGGATGAGCATAGTAGTATAACGGTGATATAAAGTCATAATTCGTAACATTTTAATTCAGAAAATAAGACAAATTCCAGAAAATTTTAAAAATTAAGTAATTTTTTGACTGTCAACTCAAACGAATGCTTTTCCAATAACGAAAGCATGATCAACACCACAGCACACTTTGTCAACTTCTGCCGGTATGTGAGCCTGCAATGCAAAGGCAACTCAAATAATTATATTATATGAAATGTCTTAAATTTTAATAACCATATCAACACTATTGAATGACATTAACAAATACAAAGGATGCCTAATTTGGAAAACAAGAAAAACTAAAACAGTTCGTGCTAATACGTCATTATTAGACCTCCACGTGGTCAGCAAGTTAATAGGCCGAGAGTTGGTAAATGAAG
The DNA here is from genome assembly GCA_963978895.1 of Erpobdella octoculata. NCBI lineage: Eukaryota > Metazoa > Annelida > Clitellata > Hirudinida > Erpobdellidae > Erpobdella > Erpobdella octoculata. The sequence goes on along the minus strand of OZ022243.1, from coordinate 23,774,590 downwards.
AAATATGAGGTGGCAAATGAAGACAAAGATAAATTTAAATAAATGAATTACAGAAAGAGAACGAATCTGTCAGAAGAAACGCAAATTTATTGAGAGCATAAAAAACTAAGTTTTCCAACACAAACATCAAAACCAAGAAAAGTCTCACTTATAATTTGCATCAATTTTTAAAATGACATGAAAACTACTAAAATTAATTACTTCTAAATAAATTAAATTTGTCAAACATCCAATTATGACTTTAAATAATGAACAAACCATATAAGGATAACTCATATCGAGAACGTGTCCAAGTCCCAATGAAGCAGTTCTGTTTTTACCCCAAGTATATAAGCTTCCTGTTTCTAATTTAAGTCATAAAATTACTTAGTTTAATAAAACAAAAGATCAAATAACTTTAAATGAGAAAAAACTACATAATTTTAATAAATTTCCTCGTGTCACATAATGATGTCGGTTTCAACAAAAAGTTGAAAAAAAAAACATCAAAAAGATATGACAAATGTTTCATTTATATTTTATATAATCACCTCTTCTTTTATAACAAGCAACAAGAAAATATTCAAAATTATAAACATTATGACGAAGAAATGTTTTCATGTTAACATTCAGTTAGTATTCTTGTTTTTCAGTTACAGTTTTTAGTTCAATCTTAGTTACAGTTACAGTTAGAGTTTGAGTTGATCTGCAATTTCAGTTACAGTTACCATTAACTGGAACTTCACTGATGTCTGTATATCTTAAGTTTGCTGTTAAGTAACTCTTCAATCCCAAATATTGTGGTGAAATGGTTAAATATTCAAAATTACAAAAACAATTTTTAAAAAATTCCATTATATTAAGAATAATTTTATAATTTTATTAATTATGTTAAAAAAATTACATAATTTTATTATGTAGGAGTAGTTAACTCTTATGGCTCAGTTCAACTCAGCCTCCTTCCACTTGTGGTCCACAAATGAGTAGTACCAGCTTAGGTTGGGTAATAATAAGGAGGAGTAATAATAAGGATGCTGGTGGTAATGTGGTAGGATGCTGGTGGTAATGTGGTAGGATGCTGGTGGTAATGTGGTAGGATGTTGGTGGTAATGTGGTAGCATGCTGGTGGTAATGTGGTAGGATGCTGGTGGTAATGTGGTAGGATGCTGGTGGTAATGTGGTAGGATGCTGGTGGTAATGTGGTAGGATGCTGGTGGTAATGTGGTAGGATGCTGGTGGTAATGTGGTAGGATGTTGATGGTAATGTGGCAAAGCATTCACCTGTCGGCCTGAGGTCGGCAATTCATATCCTTGGGGACAGGCACCTTAAACATCTGCCTCTAGTTATTGAAGAAAGACTTTGGTGTGATTCACCTTAGTAGCTCCCTTAAGCAAGGAGTTTACTCGCATTGCTCAGGTTGAGTGTCTCACAGGCTTTACTATAACTCCTTTCACTAACCTTAAAAAAAATAACAAAACGAAGTGTTCAGGTGGCAAGTAACTCTGCATGCTTCCTGTCAAGATAGACATGTTGTGCGTGTGATTGTTGTGTGTTGTGTGTGCGCTCGCTGTTTGTTGTAGTGTGAATGTTCACCTGTAGTATGAATGTTCACCTGTAGTTGTGGGAGTTGTGGTGTGTTAGTGGCTAGCGTGCTGTTTAGGAGAAAACTATGCGCAGAGAGTTTAGTTTAGTGAGAGTCGAGCTCGAGAGTAGTTGTCGCGGAGTTTGCAGTGAATTGTCGAATTGGTGTGAAATAGTGAATTGCAGTGAATTGTCGAATTGGTGTGAATTAATGAATTACAGTGAATTGTCGAATTGGTGTGAATTAGTGAATTGTGTTGAATTGGCGAATTGAAGTGAAATCTTGTATTGAAGCGAACTTTCGGATTGAAGTTACATTTTCGTTTAGTTTATTTTTTATTTAATAATAAAGAAGTTAATAATTAAGTCGAAGTTGGAGTTTTGTTGTTTAGCGGTTTGCCCAAGTTGACATTTTGGCGACCCCGACGAGACTTGAAAAATAATTTGTCGACGTGGGCAAATAAAGAAGCTGTAACGTTTGTTTTGAAGTTGTTTTGCGGAGTTTTCTGTTAGAAGTTTTGTCATGACCAGTATTCAAAAACTGAAAGAACTTGGAGAAAGTCTGGGGTATAAAGATACCGAACTGCAGTTGTTTGTTAAGGAGCAACAGGCAGAAGAGAGGACACAAAGAAATTTAGACAGAGAGGCACAGCTGATGGCAGATAAGATGAAAATGGAACTTGAAAGAATGGCAAATGAGCAAAAAGACAAAGACTGTGAGCAAAAAGACAAAGACCGTGAGCAAAAAGACAAAGACCGTGAAATAACCAGGCTCGAGTTGGAAATCAAGAAAAACAGCCTCAACCAGACAAGTTCCGTCGGTCTAACTCATGTGGCATCAGGACCCAAGTTACCATGTTTTGAGGATGAGAAAGATGACAGGGACGCGTATTTGTCTCGGTTTGAAAGAGTGGCTGAAATTCAATCCTGGAGAAAATCAGAATGAGCTATATTTTTGTCATCCCTGCTGAACGGAAAGGCTTTGGAAGTTTATTCCAGGTTGCCGTCTGACCAGGCTGGAAATTACAACGTTTTGAAAAAAGCTCTGTTACGACGCTTTGAATTAACAGAAGATGGATTCATAAAAAAATTCAGAACTGCTAGACCTGAAAAGAACGAGGCTCCCGACTCTTTTTCAGTTCGTTTGCAGGGCTACTTGCAGCGGTGGGTTGAGCTGTCAGAAGTCGAAGAAAGCTACGAGGGGTTGTCAATGCTTCTGGTGATGGAGCAATATGTGAATGGCTGCTCCAACGAAATGGCCTTGTTTCTGAAAGAACGCGCACCACGAAATCTTCAGGAAATGAGTGATTTTGCAAGGCAGTATTTGGATGCGCACGGAAAAGAAAGTCTTTCTGAAGTCAGCGAACAAAGTTCCAAGAAATCAAAAAACTGTTTCAACTGTGGGCGGGTCGGACATTTTGCGGCAGAGTGCAGAGGCAGTGGCGGTTCTTCGAAGTTGACGACAATTTCAAATAGAGTCCACGACAAGACAAGTAGAAGCGGATGCTGGAACTGCGGCAAATTTGGTCACGTGTCGAGAAACTGCTTCCAGATAACAAAAACTGCTGCTTTGGTTACTGGTGGTAGGATGGAAAAAAACGGTTTCATGGTGGGTACAAAACGACAATTTCGTAACGACGCCAGTTCAACACCTGCTACTCAATCCACACTCTATGCAATGAGAAAAGCTCACAAGGCGGAACTGGAAAACGAACTGCGTCGTCTCAGAGAGTACTCGGTCCGTGTCGTGGAAGAACTGAAGGTTGACCATCAGAAGAAAGTTCTCCGGTTGGAATGCGAAGTCAGAGAGTTGACCGAACGGTTGAAGGCCTCCGAGAAGGAAAGGAAATTGTTCAACGAGAAGAAGTCCGTGTTAGAGAACGAATTGAATCAGATATCTCTGAAGTCGAAACAAGCCGATAAGGATTCGTCTCAGAAGGACAAAAAGATACAGACCCTGGAAAAGTTGATTTCCGAACTGAAACCGCCTTCGGAAAAGGCGTCCGGAGACAAGGCGACCGGTCAATCGGCTTCTTCGGTCGTCGTGCGGACTGCCGACGTTCTTCGGGCGGACCAGATCAAGACTTCGGATCTGGAGAAGAACAACTCCAGTTTGAAACAGCAGATTAGAAAGCTCGAAGTCGACGTGGAAGGGGTGAGATCCTCGTCTTCTCTGAAACTTCTAGAACTCTTGAAAAAGTTAGACCTGGAGCAGAGGAGATCGTCTCGTTTCTGCGACTCCCTGAGGAAGCTGAGTGGAGGAGACGACGGAAGCGTGGCGGCGCAGAATTGTCGAAACATTTAGCATCTTTGGTTGCCGAGCTAGAGGAAGTCCATGGTTGTCTCCAGGAGAAAGAGGAGCTAGTTTCTCAGTTGGAGAAGAAGCTAGAGTTGTCGGCACAGGAAGAAAAGAAGCAGCTTGGATTGGAATTATTGGAAAATCCATCGGCAAAAGTGGATGATGTCGAAGTCACTAATAACATAAACAGGGATGAGACCGGAGATAAATCTAAGAGTTCTGTAGCTGGTAGCAACAGTCAAGCTTGTGAGAAATGTTTAACTATGGAGAAAGAACGAAACGATTTGTGCTAGCGAATCAAGCGATTGCAACAGCAAATTAAAAACATCCAGAACGACCATCAGTACGAGCTGGCAGTCCAGAGAGCCGCCCACAAGCGAGAGATGATGTCCAGCAAGGAGGAGACGATGAGGAAGCTCGCAGACGCCGAGGCCAACTGCTTGCCGATGGAAGCCGAAAATGAATTTCCAGAATTAGAAGAAAAAAAAATATTTTTTTTCTGGAGGAAGGGACGGAATGTCAAGATAGACATGTTGTGCGTGTGATTGTTGTGTGTTGTGTGTGCGCTCGCTGTTTGTTGTAGTGTGAATGTTCACCTGTAGTATGAATGTTCACCTGTAGTTGTGGGAGTTGTGGTGTGTTAGTGGCTAGCGTGCTGTTTAGGAGAAAACTATGCGCAGAGAGTTTAGTTTAGTGAGAGTCGAGCTCGAGAGTAGTTGTCGCGGAGTTTGCAGTGAATTGTCGAATTGGTGTGAAATAGTGAATTGCAGTGAATTGTCGAATTGGTGTGAATTAATGAATTACAGTGAATTGTCAAATTGGTGTGAATTAGTGAATTGTGTTGAATTGGCGAATTGAAGTGAAATCTTGTATTGAAGCGAACTTTCGGATTGAAGTTACATTTTCCGTTTAGTTTATTTTTTATTTAATAATAAAGAAGTTAATAATTAAGTCGAAGTTGGAGTTTTGTTGTTTAGCGGTTTGCCCAAGTTGACACTTCCAACGTGCTGTTTTCTGGTGCCTCTAAAGCTTAGCAACTGGCGATTCTAAAGGATACTATTATTATTATTATCTGCAGCCAAATAGTTTTCAATATCAATTTGTGATGTTTTGAAAACTTCTGCCATTTTTTACAAATAACCAATGAAATAATATGCAGTGTTTTACCATCAAAAATGCAAATGAGCTACTTTTAAATCAATGTGGTGTCAAATCCATGCACACACACTTGAGAAATAAAACAATTCTCCCATTGAATGTTTGTCTCTTTGAGGCTGATGATTGCAGATGTATACATACATACATACATGTATGTCTTCATGTATGCATGTATGTATGTATGTATGTATGTATGTATGTATGTATGTATGTATGTATGAATGTATATATATATATATATTCTATTCTATTCTCTGTTTATTTGTATCGCACAAATTCAAGCACAGGTGCTTCACAAATGCGCTGCGCCATTCGTTTGATAAAGAACAAAAAAAAGTAAAATGAAAATAAAATAACAGTAAAAAAATAATTAGTTATCGAAAAGTACAGTTTTCAAAGATGCTATGAAAGTATGGAGGAAGCTTTCACAGCTTCGAAGTTGAGTTGGCAAGTTGTTCCAGGCAGTTGGAGCAGAGAAGAAGAAACCTCTCCGGTCTATTGATGTTTTTATTCTTGGCACCAGCAGATGTTGAAGCGCGGCTGAGCGAAGAGAGGTTCTCGTATCATTCATCAATGATATATATATATATATATATATATATATATATATATATATATATATATATGTATGATTAAATTGATTTTCAGTTGACGGCACAGTTGTTTTAGATAGTTTCCATTCTTCCATTCATGATGGAATGGCAGTTTACTTTTTGACTTCAACTTGTTCATTTGATATATATATATATATATATATATATATATATATATATATATGTATGATTAAATTGATTTTCAGTTGACGGCACAGTTGTTTTAGATAGTTTCCATTCTTCCATTCATGATGGAATGGCAGTTTACTTTTTGACTTCAACTTGTTCATTTGATATATATATATATATATATATATATATATATATATATATATATATATATATATATATATATATATATATATATATATATATATATATATATATATATATATATATATATATCAAATGAACAAGTTGAAGTCAAAAAGTAAACTGCCATTCCATCATGAATGGAAGAATGGAAACTATCTAAAACAACTGTGCCGTCAACTGAAAATCAATTTAATCATACGCACAATCGACGACCAATCAATCTTTCAGATTACAATCAACTGTTTATCGTGAACTTGATATTGTTTTGTTAAAAAGTACATTTCATAACTATCATTTCCAGGCTACTTCTAGTCTAAAAACAGCTGCCAGGTTTTATATATACAGGCAGAAAAACAATGCTCAAATCCCAGTACAGAAAATTTTTTTAAGTTTATTTGTACTTGGAAAACTGAAAATGCAAAAAATATATAAACTTTTTAAAAATCTAACAAGAAGCATTCTATGCTTATGTTATAGTTTTCTTTTATCCCTGGTGGGTACAAATTTATTGGTGTTTGACTGTACATTGCACAGTGACCCATCAAATGGGCCCCAGACAAAAGGGCCCCAACATTACGGCCCCCTACATAACGGTTCCCGACAAAAAGGCCCCGACAAAAGGGCCCTTAATTTTTAGATTACATCAAAGCATTTACAAACTTTTTACAAACTTTTTACAAATTTTTTTACAAACTTTTTACAAACCTTTTACAAACTTTTTACAAACTTTTATTTAGGTTACAATCTCTGTTTGTGTGTGTTTGTGTATGTGTATGTGTGTGTCTCTTTCTCTGTACGCAAAACTTGCAATTAAAATTTAACCAGCTTTTTGAGTAGTTAGGAAGCTGAAACTTTCAGCATAGCTTTATATTGGACGACAATACATGATTCAATTAAAAAAAAAGACTTAATTTGAACATCTTTGGTATTTCTAAATCGAGTGTATTTGAAATCAAAGTTTGTGTTGAAAAACTAGTTTTTCTTTTACTTGTTGACAAGGTCAGATTAAAATGGATAGTTCTTACATGATTGTAATATTCACACTATTTTCTTAAGGGTCAGCTGTTGATCAAATTAGTGAATGCAGGCTTATCAAAACTATTAAGATAATTTCATGTTTGATTATTGAAAATAAAATTTTATGTTTTTTTAATGATCACTAGCGGGGTACCCGGTGTTGCCCGGGTGTTTGAGGTTTTTCTTTTTTTCTCCAGTTTCTCTCACGCTCCCGGTCGTTTTCCCGTTCCCGCTTGCTTTCCCGTTCCCGATCGGATGAATGGTGTAGCAATGCATAAAGAACATACCCACACACACCCACACACAGACAGTCATTTTTATATATACAGATAAATAATGCTGTTTAAAAATTTGCGTGCTTTATAATATTTTTCATTTTTTCTGTTTATATATTTTTGTCAAATTACAATTAATCATGAAAAAAATAATAACAAAAAAAAATTTTCAATAAATAACTAAAAAAAGCAAATATTACATATGATATTCATATGTAGGTACACTAATATACAGAAAATCTCGGCTATAGAAAGTAAGCTTCAAGCAATGCGGCCAAAAATGCGGGCTTTTTTAAAAAGTTTGTAAGAAGTTTGTAAAAAGTTTGTAAAAAGTTTGTAAAAATTTTGTAAAAAGTTTGTAAAAAGTTTGTAAAAAGTTTGTAAAAAACAACGTAAACGCTTTGATGTAATCTAAAAAGTAAGGGCCCTTATTTTGGGGGTCGTTTTGTCGGGGGCCCTTTTGTCGGGGCTCTTTTGACGGGGCCGTTTTGACGGGACCCATTTGTCGGGGCCCATTTGTCGGGGGCCGTAATGTCGGGGCCCTTTTGCCTTGGGCCCATTTGATGGGGTACCACATTGCACATGTACCAGATTACATGTATTAATTTTTCTATAATGAAAATTGTCTAAAAAAGAACAATTTCCTGGCCCTTTTGATTTTGTTATACATAAGTTTGAATGTAATAAAACACTTTTTCTCAATTGAAAGATTACTCAAGCTCAAAGATCAGTTATACTCTTCAAGTTTAGATGATCTATCTACCACAGATGAGTGTTGAACGATCGAAGGAGCTTGTTATGTGCATGCTAACTGTTGGCTTTATTTCATCAAACTTAAACAAAGGAAACTAACAATAAATACAAATATAGACTAACTTGTTATAACAGCAAAATAATGTAATCCACATTGTATGTCTTTTATGCCCGACTTGCCGTTATATTCGTTTAAACCAAAAAGTGTAGCAGGAATCGGCTCGGGTATGAAACATTGGTGAACTTTTGGACCTCTACCCAATAAACCATAACCCCAAGTGAACACTCTGTCTTCATCTGTATTTTTAAAAAAATTAAAACCAAATCATTGCAATAATAGAAATACAACTGACATGCCATATTACTATAAACACAAACAGTTAGGGATGTGCCGGATATCCGGATGCTATCCGCAATTTGATATTCGGTAAAATATAAAGAAAACTTAATTTTAATATATGTGTAGGTAGAAGGTAGATCTTTTAGTATACGATTTTAATTGCTGCTCATTGACCTCAGCTCAAACACCACAATCTGTTAGAGGTGATGCCACTGATGTGTCTCCCATTCAGAAACTTTCATCGGCAGAGCATGATATAGAAGTTTACTTTTCTGAGCCAGTTATTGCCAGTTCATCAACATCAGGAATTTCCTCTACCGATGATCAATTGATATGGTGGAAAGCCAATCGCGATCGCTTCCCATTCTTGTCTATGTTTGCTAAAAAATTCTGATGCTGCCACCAGCAAATGTTGACTGTGAAAGCCTTTTTAGCTGTGCAGGAAATGTGTTGAGTGACACTCATTACCGTCTCTTGCCAGAAAAAGCTGGGCAACTAATAATGTTAAAAATAAATATGCCGCTCTTGAAGTATCAATATTAAAAAATAAAAACACATTAACAGTAATTCAGCTAGGCTAGTTAGCAAAAAATTTGAATGTTACTTTGTATTTATACGTTTTTGTAGAATTAGTTACAACTTGATTAAAGTTTTATATATAACTAGAGATAGCCCGTCAAAAATGACGGATTTGTTTAAATTTAATCATATATTATTTTACGCATACATACATACATACATACATACATACAAAAATGATGGAAGTTTTAAAATACGGCGACCGTTATTATAAAAATAGTCAACAAAAACAAAATGACATTTGATAACCATAAAGAAAAATTTTTATACGTTTTATACTCCCTTAAGCAAGGAGTTCACTCGCATTGCTAAAAGGGTAGGCGCCTATAAATGGCTGCCTCTGCAAATGCCCTTTCTCGCCTTTGAGCAAGACTTAAGTCTTGGAAAAGGCATTGTGAAAAAAAAAAAAAAAAAAAAAAAAAAAAAAAGCAAGTTTAATGAAATTTTTTGTGTTTAAATTTTCAATTTACTAACGTATTTCATATAAATTCAAATGATGTGAAAATTAAAGAGTGCAATAATTAGTTATTAAAGAATTTCAGTAAGTGAGTGAGTGACGGGGGCTACTATATTATAGATTTGACGAATCTCAGAGAAGTGGAACATTCAACGTTGATGTGTGCATTGAATTTTAGTGTCAGAAAAGGATTGTAAGGCTCGAAATTACGATTATCCATCAACGATCCTCTAACTGTTACTTGCTCATCACGGCGACGACGATAGGAAGGATATCCATTCACATTGAGTTGAGTGTGTTCATTAAACTCCTTAGAATACTGCTTTGAACACTTTCCATCCTTCATGCATGGTGCGTTTGGATATCTGATGCCGCATTGGCCATGTATCATGCATTTTAGCACTATTTCGCGAAGCCTAGGACTATTAACTCTAGGAATTTCTGCAGAAATGAATTGATCAATTCGTTCAGGTGTTGTGAATTTATTTTCGGCTCTCAATGTTACTAAGATATGCGCGTGCGGCAGCCCTCTTTTCTGAAACTCAATAGAATAGACAAATGCGACTGCTTTTCCGAAAATTCCATTTGAAGTGACGTATTTTATCAATGAGTCTAGGTTAATTTTAAAAACCCTTGCGACTAAGTCAGGATGATCTGTGGTGTCCTCTCCTGGTTTCAAATTGCTTAAAATTTTATTCCAGCTCGGATTAGAGGTGATGGTGATGAACAAATCAGGTGGACCCCATTTTGCGAATATGGACATGGCGTCACCACATCGCTCTCTCATGTTTCGAGGTGAGCCTTCAAAACTTGATGGAAGAATCACGGATATTCCAGCTGTTATTTGTTCATTTTGAGCCACATTCGCCACGTGATCAGCGAGTCCTTGATACTGCTCGGCACGCAGTCGCTTCTGATTCTGTCGAATGAATTTGAGATTGTTCGCTTCGACTTGTAAATAAGAATCAACGATCCATTGCTGAGTGAGCCTTCTGAACATTAATTCATAGGAAAAACAAAACTAATATATATATATATATATATATATATATATATGCATATATATATTTATATATATATATATATATATATATATATATATATATATATATACGCATATATATATTTATATATATATATATATTACAGAATCAGTGAGTGACATGGTCTACTATAATATAGATATTTATATATATATTTAAATATATATATATTACTTTTAAAGTTAAAACTTTTGAACTTAAAACTTCAAGTTTCAATCAGCTTTTTCATTTTTTTAATTAATAATGTTTTAATAATACCCGATATCCGAAATCCGGTATCTGGGAATTTTATTACCCGGCTGCTATCCTGTATCCGGTGAAATATAGTATCCGGCACATCCCTACAAACAGTAGTATCTGCATCTTGTGCACTATATGCAGAAATTGAACAACATTTTAGTAGATGTCATGTTTTGCTTTAACTGCAATCATAGGAAACATTTAAAGAAGGATAGTATATATCAATAAGAACAAGCACATTCTTCCTTGAAATATTCTAACAAACAAACCATTAACAAGAGCACACATGGAACCAGCAGCAGCAGCCAACTTGACCTTTCCAGTTTTGAACGGCAAATTACGAGGTGTGTGAAGCTGACTCTCACCAGGAACAATAAACTCCAGTTGATCATATTCTGTGTTGCCCCAACCAAAGATATCACCTTTTTCTGTAATGAAGAATAGTTTATAAAAGTTTATAATTCAATCCCAGAATTTTGACCAAAAACCCTATTTTAAGTATTAATATGTAATAAAATAAACATCTAATTCAAATGTTCTCTCAGGAGATAATAACTGTCTTCATTCATTCCAAAAAATTATTCCATAGTAAAGGTTGACCGATTAGTGTTTTTTATTGACTCTACTGCTCATACTTATTTTTATAAACACTCATAGAAATTCTTTCAAAAGTAAATTAAATCACAATTTAACAGTCGTAGAAATTCTTTCAAAAGTAAATTAAATCACATTTTAAACGGTTGAAAGAAATGACAATGACATAAAAACAATTAAAGAGCACCAGTTATTATTAACTGTGAAAAAATTAAAAAAAAACCTGAAACTGCTAAAGCTGTATCTGCTCTTGATGAAATTTGTACAATTTTCTCTCCTTTAATATCTCCTCCAACCAACGTAAACGAATCAATACAACCGTAATGGCCTTGACCTTTATTTGAAAACAATTAGTTAGGTTAAAATAAAGTGAGATACAAGTTATCCTAGATAAAAAAAATTGGAATAATTAATTTCACACTTAAAAATAATTTGAAAATAAAAAATTAATTAAACATAAACCTGTCTGCCCATCTCTTCCCAGTCCACAACTAAATACCTGACCATCTTCAGTAAGTACAAGTGTGTGATCTAGCCCACAGACCACCTGTTTGACTTTCTCACCAAATTCAATCCGGTTAATGTTCATGCTGCCCCTGAGTAAAAAAACTCATCATCAATATAGAATATTCACTTAAGTAGAGAATAATAATCTGGATTTAAAGTGCCTTGGAAAGCTACTAAGGCACCAGTAAGCAGCATGCTGGGATCACACAGAGTTATCTGCCATCCACGCTTTTCATAGGCTGCTCCCTATTATTAATAAGCCAAAGCTGGTACTTATTTGCTGACCACAAGTGGATGGAAGGTTGAGTTGAACTGAGCCATAAGAGTGAACTCCTTTCCCATGGGAGTTACGCAATGTGAGATTCTGCATGGGAATTGAACCCAGGACCTCATGCTTAGAAATCGAAGACTTTACCACTTTACCAACGCACCACTCTCTAGCCTGCTAAATAATCTGTCGGTTGTACTTTAAATCTGAAGATACTGACGCTGACTTATTAGAGGGACAAGTGGTGCTTAGCCACACGAGATTGAGTAATAACAGGTCAGAATAGATAAACAAATTTGTTGCCTAATATTTAATTTCTTACTTGTAGATTTCATCTTCAATTATCTTTCGACCGCACTGACCAAAAGAATTGCTCCCAAGAGTAAATACTGAAATTAAAAACCAAATAACTCAAGGTAAATAATATATAACAACATTAAAATATTACTATTTCATTAAACAGCAACTTTATAAGAATATTGAATGAACAAACTTCCTTCATTGTCTGTAACAACTACAGTGTGGGCCCTTCCACAGGCAATATGTGTAATGCATGTTTTTTCGGGATCTGTGATAGGAAGATTTATAACAGCTGGTTCAATCAATGTCTCGAGTACTCTTCCTATAAAAAATTATTCAACTTTGAATGTGTTTTATTCAGTCAATTAAATAGTTTTACAAAATATAATTTTAAAGCAATTCAATGAAGTCATTATATCCAAATATGTTTATTAATGAGCATCAGATAGTCATGAAGTAATTTCAAGTTAATGACATGATTAATACGATGAATTCAATGAAATTACTGGAGCACATAATATAAAAAATATACAGCAAAATAACCACAGGATTTATTAAATTAGAAGTCTGCATCAAGAATAAACAAGAAACGATTAAAATTAATTTGATAAGATAAAAAAATTAGCAACCTGATCTACGAGGGAATTCATGATACCCAATCTGGGAATCAACATTGATTCCACTCCCCATCAACACTTCTTTTCCTAATTTATTTTCACATAAAAAGACACTGAATCCATTGCCACACTCTAATGTTTTAATCTAAAATAAAAATTGAAGATTATGTACCAATAAAGTTGGGAGTGTTGGTATATTAAAATCATTTGGTTAAAAAAATGAATTACCTTAAAATTATAATGTGGGAAGAAATCAATTTTCAAAGGATTTAATTGTACTGGTCTATATTTTTGATTTTTTTGAGGTTGAACCAGAGTTTTGACTCCTGAGAAAATATTACATCTTGGTGATTTAATAAAAAGGCAAATTTATATTGCATCTCCCTGCAGTGAAACCAGTCGTGGAGACACTTTACAAAAAAAAATAAAATCAAACAATAAAACAAAGTAAAAAAACATCTTTCAAAGAAAACAACATCATTAATGTAGGGCAATTGCAGAGCTTTCTTGGAAGAAAAATCTATACAGTGGGAAGCAAGATGGATAGAAATAGCAACGGCTTTTGATGAATGAAACTTGGAACAAAGATAAAAAGTATTTGAATCATTGCATGGAAGTGCTGATAATCTACTGGATGAAACAAAAAGGGAGACAGCAACTTTGTGTTTACAGAAAATATCAGTAAAAGCTGTCATAGATGCCCGATTGTAAATAAGGTTAGATTGGTCCCTCACTTTAACAGGCAGATTGTTTCTGTGGCTGCACAGCCTCTTGGTTACTTCTAAAAGTTTAAGAAAAAATACAAATGCCCCAAGAGATTGAACCAAATTAGTTGTAGACAGGGAACTCAGAATTGAGCATTTCTTTGAGATTAATTTAAACCTAACTTAAGAATAAGTGAAGTGAAGGTCACGAGTTTCAGTTGAGATCTTGTAAAGTTTGCCTCTTCTTAGAATGAGACTACGCAGTAGTAGTCAATACTGACTACTCCCAACTTACATGCATCAAAGACTGCAGCGGGTCGGTTAGAACGACCCCAACTCCACTAACGGTCAACAAGTAAGTATATTAAAAACAAGTAAAAGAAAAAACGAGTTTTTTAACAAAAACTTTAATTTCAAATACACTCGATTTAGAAATACGAAAGATGTTCAATTTTTTTTTAACTGAATCGTGTATTGTCATCCAATGTGAAGCTATGCTGAAAGTTTCAGCTTCCTGACCTAAGGGGACATCCATTAATTATGTCAACAAAATAAGGGAGGGAGGGGTTTGAAGAAGTTTGACAATTGTTGACATGGGGGAGTTCAAGATAAATTGACGTCAACAACATATTTTCACAAGAGTTAATAAATCAAAAAATAGGAAAGTAATAAATGCTTTGTATGTCAGTCAGTCAATTTGAATCTACCTATCCCCAAAAAACATTCAAAATAGGTACGACACAGTTTACGATAATCGTAAACTGTGTCGTACTTTGATTTCTACTTAAAACTTAACTATAAATTAAATTAAATTAATAAAATTGATTGACCTATAATTATATTGTAAGGTAAAACCGTAAGATCCCACACTTTTAAACTATTGTATTTAGTCTTTGAAGTTTTACAACATGCTACCTCAATTGACAAAGGCTTTCAAAATTCTTCCATATGCTCTGTACTGTCCTTCCACTCAGTTTTCGCTGTTTGAACGGATCTGCAAAATTTGTTACCTCTATGTTGCTTCACAAGTCATGTTGAAGAAGCATGTTCAACAGCACCGACAATGCGATCTTGGGGCTAGGCATTTACCCCATGCTCCTCAACCGCAAAGAATTAGACCAAAGCGAGTGGCTGCCAAAAGACAGAAAGAACTGATGGCAATTATTGCACATAGAGAAATTTTAAGCGCAAAATGGTTAGATGAAGATGATGTTGGCTTGTCGTGTGTATCGATTCCACAATCAACCACTGTGCCCATTTGCCCATTATAACAATTGAGGAACATTTGAATTCCCCATGGGAAGATGTTAGAAGCTAGAATATAAATTTTCAATTTGTTTATGACGTTCAAGTGTTGTTATAGTCAATTTGAAATCTGTTACGCAGGACTAAAAAAACTGTATGAAAAATGTATTTGTAGAACTTTTAATATCTACTTACAATTATATTTTTTAGCATAAAAGCCAGTCGTATGAAATATTGTTAGTTATTTTGTTGTTTTTTTTTTGGGGGGGGGGGTAAAATTTGTTTGACATAATTTTGTTAGGGGGGTGACTGAAAGTTTGACAGCTGTTGACAAGGGGGAGGGAGGGGGTAACAAATCGCCTAAAAATTGTTGACATAATTAATGGACACCCCCCCTACTTACTAGCTAGTCAAAAAGCTGGTTAAATTTTACTTGCAAGATTTGCGTACAGAGAAAGCCTCACACACACATAAACAAACACACACAAACAGAGATCGTAACCTAAATAAAAGTTTGTAAAAACAGTGCAATCCAAATAAAAAATGAACTCCTTAATCTTAATCCCCACCTAATGCACCCGTTTCTGCCAAGCCCCAACCGTACACCCGTTTTGCTCTTTCAATGTTCTTCCCAGCATACTGGTGAACAACATTTTTCTTTTCTTCATGGTCGCGTACTTTTCTATACAACGAACTTCCAAATCTCTTTTGAATTTGTCCCAAATTATAAGAGCATTTTCCGCATAAAGTTACCGATGTCAAAATCACCGTCATGTTGAAATCATGCAACTCGCGGTTCTAGGAAAAGTGCGAAATGCAAGCATGCAAAGAGAAAAAGAGAGGATTTTTAATTTAATTCATTTAATTTTTGTTGTTCATGACCACATAGTTCGCAATTTACCGGTAGTTTTACGCGATGGCCAAGAAATATAGCCATAATTTTAACAAAACTTGGCATGCAGGTTAATCTCATATATTAACTTGCAATGTTGGTTGTTGTTTGTTTCTTATTTTTTATTTTTATGGTTTGTTATTTCAGCGCAAATGTCGTTTTTGAAGACACCGCTACTCGTCCGATCAACGAAGTTAGGGGACGTCCTTTAATGATACCAACAATTTTTAGGCAATTTGTTACCCCCTCCTCCTTGACAACAACTGTCAAATTTTTAGTCATCCCCTAACAAAATTATGTCAAACAAATTTTACCCCCCCCCCTCTTCCAAAAAAACAAAACAAAATAACTAACAATATTTTATACGGCAGGCTTTTGTGCTAAAAATAAAATTGTTAGATATTGAAAGTTCTACAAATAATTTTTAATACAGTTTTTTATTTTTGCATAACAGATTTCAAATTGACTATAACAACACTTGAACTTCATGAAATGTTCATAAACAAATTAAGAATTTATTATATTCTAGCTTCTAACATCTTCCCATGGAAAATTCAAATGTTCCTCAATTGCTATAATGATAATGGGCATAGTGGTTGATTGATCAGTTCCTTGTGGAATCGATAACACACAAGTCAACAACATCTTCATCTAACCATTCTGCGCTTAACATCTCTTCATGGGCAATAATTGCCGTCAGTTATCTCTGTCTTTTGGCAGCCACTCGCTTTGGTCAAATTTGCCTAGCCCCAGGATCGCATTGTCGGTGCTGTTGAACATGCTTCTTCAACATGACTTGTGAAGCAACATAGAGGTGACAAATTTTGCAGTACAAACAACGACAACTGAATGGAAGGACAGTACAGATCATATGGAAGAATTTTGAATGCCTTTGCCGATTGAGGTAGCATGTTGTCAAACTTCAAAGACTGAAAGACTGAATACAATTAGCTACGCCCCTGCGTGGGCCTCTAAAACATCTTGCCCCCTTTTGCTGAAATGACGTCCCTGAATACTTAAAAAACTAAACCTCCCGCTAGAGATGTATTTATTTATCTGTAATTATTTTTGTTTAAGCGTTTTCACGACAGCTTTCGCTGCAATGAGATTTATAGGTGTTAATCATTGCTATATTCTATCTTTATAAATAAAGAAACGCCCATCATTGACCATTTTTAGAAGAAATTTTTTTTTTAATTTAAAACAAAAATAATTTAAGGTACGACGGCTTCCCTCCAGCCATCGACTACGTGAATACCGCGCTATAAAAACTTGTTCGATTGATGGAAAAATAAAGTAAGCAAGGTATCGTGGTTTCGGCTTCCCATAGTACCTATGCAACTTTATGTATAGTATACTATGGAAACTAAAAAAACTCAATCAATTGCGATCTGATTAGGTTTCAGTTTGTTCAGTTATTATAGCTTAGATTGTCATAATATAACGCACAGACAATTAGGTTTGTCTCTTTTGTGGCGTTGAGTTCAATTTTGAATTTGGTCAATTTGGTGTTTCTTATTAATACAAAATACAATTACAATATACTAATATACTATAATATAGTACTATATACTCAATATAGTCAATACTAATCAATAGTCAATATACTTGAATATACAATACAACTCATTTAACAACACGCCTAAGCAAACCCTAATCAAAGGTAGAGTCTTTTTTTTGCAATTGCATCTTTTATACTTCATAGTTATAGTACTTTTTTATACTTTTATAATTGTTGCTTGTTACTTGTTGTGTGTTTCTTGACATGTTCTGACTTGTTAACATACTTTATTATTTACACTACCTACACTACACCTACCCTGTTAGTCTTACAGTTTTTTTACAGGTTAGTAAATAGTTAATAACATTTGGTAAAGTAGATGTGAAGTTGTGTATGTGTGTGAAGTTAGCAATAATGCTGGCCGTGCAAATTAAAAAAAAATATTTTTTGTGCACTGGGACTGTGCTATACATTGTTGGATGGGGTTTCGAAAATGTAATCTTATGGTATAATTGGTTTTTCTTCGGTTCCACAAATAAAAAAGTTATAAGCCAAAAACGATGATTTTCCGACAAAATTGCATAAAATAAGCCTTAGCTATTCTTTGAGAAATTATCACTTTTTTTAACTGTTGCACTGGGAATATCCGAGATACTTATTTTTAGATAATTCAATTTGAAATCCAACGATGTATATTTCGCTTCTATAACTTTATAAATAAAAATGTTATCGAATAAAACGTCGGACCGCAGCCGTATAATAATTTCTCACAGCAAAACAAAACGTAAACAAACACTGGGGAGCATACGATTGGACAAACGAGTTTGGCTGACCAAATTTATATTTTTGCCAAAATTACTGAAAATCATAGTAGTTAGTATTTATTAGTAATGATTAGTTATTAGTTCAACATGGTAATGTTGAACAATAAGAAGAAGATGATTAAAAACAACACTTTAATAACAACATTGTAAGCATTTAAATAGGATATATTTTATT
The DNA here is from genome assembly GCA_963978895.1 of Erpobdella octoculata. Lineage (NCBI taxonomy): Eukaryota > Metazoa > Annelida > Clitellata > Hirudinida > Erpobdellidae > Erpobdella > Erpobdella octoculata. The sequence continues at coordinate 23,756,333 of OZ022243.1, read as the reverse complement.
AGTCACAAGCTACAATAAACGGATAAATTGTTATAATTATAATTTCTGCGACAAAGAATTCAGACAATCAGGTGATATTGGGAAAGTGAACACTTCAAGTTTAAATTGATGCATCTAAGTCTCTAAGTTGTTTAAACAGTCTAATTAACCCTCTAAGTTACATTATATTAATATGAAACAAGTAAAAGAAAAAATGAGTTTTTCAACACAAACTTTTGTTTCAAATACACTCTATTTAGAAATACGAAAGATGTTAATATAAAGTGGTTTTTTTAATTGAATCATGTATTGTCATCCAATATAAAGCTATGCTGAAAGTTTCAGCTTCCTAGCTAGTCGAAAAGCTGGGTAAATTTTACTTGCAAGAGATTGTAACTTAAATAAAAGTTTGTAAAAATAGTTTTTTGAATGAATGAATGAATGTTGGACAATCTTTTTAACGGTGGCATCAGTCCATCAATGGACCTCAAGGCCACCGAACAAGTGCATTTTTAGAGTCTTTCTGAAACCATTTATTGTAACTGCAGAGGTATTACAGTTTTATATTTTTGTGTAAACTCACTTTGTTAGTTGCGATTATTTTCTTATTCTGTTGGAAAGTAATGTTGATAGCTTAACTGTTTATTTAACTGAATTTTTACGTTTTCAAAAGTTTCAATTGTACAAAACCATTTTTGTACATATGCATTTCTTACTGTATACAGAAATTTGCATTCATGGCAACTCCTCATGAAAATGATAATGCTAGCACTTGTTCTGAAAAAGAAGATGACGAATCTGAGGTTAGTGGAAAGATTCTAATTTCTCGTAAGATGTTTGAAGAATGATCAAACTTTAAACCTGTTTAGGACAGGTTATTTTGCACTTTCTCATGAAGATTTTATTTGAGATGTTTTCATTACAGGCGCAGAACAAGAGCAACTTAGGTTTTGCGCCTGGAAGTCAGATTCAGCCAAAATCTGATTTTCCAGCATCTAAATTAGCAACAAGCATTCAATTTGGAGCAACAGAGAAGCAGTTTCAGAACAAGCTTCATTTTCGAAGATCTCCACTTTCTGGGAGAAGGTTGAGAAGCACTCAGGAGTCTATGAAAAGGAGTGGGAAGGCATATCTGTCTGATGAGGATGGTGTTGAAAGTGAAGAGTTTTCCAGTGTGAGAAAAGAAGAAGATGAAAGAAATTATAATTCAGAGACAGAATTGGATGTGGCTTGGTACCAGTCGGAGAGTATTGAAGCAGATCAGTACAAGATGGACCCAGAAGTGGACCAGCCTAATAATAATGAGGGAGATTATGATGGTGCTCACAGTAGAAGTGAAAGAATTGAAAGTGATGTTCTTCATGAAAATGCTGAAGATGAAAGTGAGTGGCTGAACGTCAAACATCACTCATTCAACAGCGACAATTTTCTTTCATACTCTTCCAACAACAATGATAGCAGCAGCAACTGTTTATTTTCACCTTGTAACAAAAAATATAATCCATCATCTCACTTGGAGGGTGACAGTGATCATTGTGGTAATGCCAATATTTCTCTGAGCGGTGGTGCAGGCGAGGGGTATGGTGCCATGAATCATGAAGCAAAAGAAGGAAGCATAATTTATCCAACAAACAGAAATAAAGTTCTTTTTTCTAGTTCAAATGAAAAGTCATCTACATCTTCTTCAATATCATCTACTATGGTTAGTAAAATTAATCTTTGTTCAGATAAGTTTAAAAACTGGTTGAAATTGTAATCTCTATGTTATTGTGACTATTATATCAACTCACACAGTTGCGATGTTGATATTGATGTGTTTTGTAACCAATAATGTTGCGATGTTGATATTGATGTGTTATGTAACCTATAATGTTGCTGCCTGTGAAGTTGTGGTGTTTTTTTAATTTGAAATATAATTTTTATTAAGGTAATAAGCATTTGATGTCTGTAAAGTTATATGTTACATGTGAAACCTAAATAAAGAGTATTAGCAAATAATTTTGTTATATATATATATATATATATATATATATATATATATATATATATATATATATATATACCGTAAAACGGGGTGGCTTTGGCCCAGTTTACACATAAATCAACCTATATTTCAAAGTACAAATTATATTTCTATGAGCAATTATGCTAAAAAGGTGTGCATAGTAGTGATGTATGGCGTGACCTAGCGAAAGTTAAAAAAAAATTTTTTTTTAATATATTTTTACGCGTTTAAAGGCTGGGCCAAAGTCACCCCGCTGATAGGGGTGACTTTGGCCCAGCGACTTTAAGCCTGTCCAGAAAAAAATTTTAACCTCTAAACAGTTTCATTTAAATTTTTTTTCATTATACTATGTATGTTTTGTTGAAATATTTTTTACAGAATTAATTTAGCTTGTTTTGGCACCGTTTAGAGTCCCCAAACATATCGAGCAAAATTTTATTTGATATTTCACCTGAGTTCACATTATAAACTGCTCTACCAAAACATTGGATCAAAGTTTATCATTAATTTTTCTTTCTTTAATCTTTTGTAAATATTAAACATGAAAAATGAGTTGCAACACATTTATAAATCAAGAGAACGAAGCAAGAAATAACACAATAAATTGATTTCGTCAGAAATAATCAATGCACTGCAGCTCAGGAATTGAGTAAAGTCCCCTCCTAGAAATTTGCTTTGGTGCTGATATGAGTGTGAAGATCTCAGCCTCTTGATAGACAGCTCTCTCTTCAGGCTTCGGCAATTTCTAGTTTGTCCGCTTCTCTTCATAAGACAAACTTCTGCCCCGGCTTTCTAACTTTTTTCACCTAATGAAACAACAATTTTCCAAATGTCACACCTACTTAAAAGGTATTAAATCATTTAATTTTATAACCTGTCCTACGTAAAACCTTTAACAATATTCCACAGATCTGAATTATCTACGGGGAATCCAAATGTTGAGGCCGTCACAACATAAGACTTGAAAAGCGGCTTCCGCCTCATCAGAAAATATTGTCTGCCCACCATATTTATTTGAATGTGCACATTTGAGTTTGTTCCTTAGTGTTGATCTAGGAATTTTGTATAATTTGTCTGCTTCTCTTTGTGTTATTCTGCCAGTACTGATTCCCAGCAAAGCTGCTTGCAAGTTTGACGACGAGTAAGAACCATAGGTTCTGCTACCGAGCGTTTTTTTATACGTTCTAGGCATGATAAAATCTGAAAAATTGTCAATTGTTGTCAAATCATAATCATAGTAAAATAAAACAACAAAAAATGTTGACATTTATGCTATTTAGTGCTCCAAAACGCAGTTTTCAACGTGGGCCAAAGTCACCCCAGAAAGCAGCCAAAGTCAACCCACTTTTTTTAACGGTCAATAACTTAAAGGAGCGTTGACCAAACACAATAAATGTCACGCTACATTAACAGTAATATACAAAATATCATTTATGGAAATTTTGAGTCACCTGCCTTTGTTAATTGTTGCTGTGTAGTAAGAAGTTTGCACACCAAAAAATATCGTCACTTTCGCAACTCTCGCAAAAACAGCTATAAAATTATTAAACGGCGGCGAAAACAACAATCGAAGGATCGAAGTATTAGCTAACACACCACAGTTTGTTTTGATAAAAAAATGGAGGTTGTTCGCCAGTTTTAAAAGGAGATCGACGCAATTAAAACAAAAAATCTATTTTGGGCCAAAGTCACCCGCACGGGCAAAGTTTTACGGTATATATATACATATATATATATAGACAGGAGATGAAGTATTAAGCACTTTTGTTTAAATATTATAAGTGTATTGCTTAAAAAAACAATTTTTTATTAATAAAGTTGGACTCAGTCAATTTTTTTTAATAAGAAGTACAAGAGGATTTCTAACGAATCATCCGGTACCACAACGGAGAAGTTTAGAGGAGCAAAACAGATAATGGAAAACATCAAGCAGTCGGCTGAAATAAACACTGATTCATCTTCATCAAAACTCTCTAACCAATTGAGGGCTTTCTCTTATGGTAATAGGGAGGATTTATCAGACGATCAGCAGCACAACAGTCATTCAAAACTTGCTTTTCAGGTTGTTTTACTATTTGATTGTAAATTTTACTCGAAAAGATTTTTTGAGGTGGAATAGACCTACAAAGTTTTTGAGCATCACTGTCAATAGCACTTTTGTGTACCAAGCATCTAGCGCAGTATACTTTATTAAGAACAGTCTGGTTGAAAATTTGATGATGCATTAAAATCATAATTGAAGTAACTGTACAATTAACATTTGAAATATTTATAATTAGAGACTAACCAAAGTGCAATTTCTGCCAAATACATCTAGTCTGCTGGTTGCAGTGTCATTTTAAGTTATGGACATAATAAAATGGAGCCTAGAGCTCCTGATTTTAAGAGAACTCAAAATGTGTCCAGAATTTTGTTGTTGTTGAAGTAATTTTATACATTAAAAAAAAAACCGGATCTAGAATTTTCTGTACATGTACTTGAAGAAATTAGAAATTGTACAGGAGGTGGCATGCTGAAATTTTTATTGACATATAAATGGAAAACAATTAGTGTAATAAACATTTTACATTTATAATATTGTTACTCTTTCATTGTTTAGTTCATAAGGGACAAATGTAGGGGCCTTAATTAGACCTAGACTATGGCCTCAAATGACCTGAAGATGACCCTGCATTCCAGAAGGTTGGGGGTTTAATTCTTGCTAGTGCTAGCAAATATGGAGTGGTTCTCAATATGACTGATAGTAATGACAGAAGAAAAGCTATTGAATGAAAAGTCTCTGTTTGGGAATTAAAAATTTTAAATTAATTATGTTGAAACTTCTTGAAACATTTATTTTCCTAGCAAACTCCTGCTCTCAGTGAGGATGTAAAAGATATTGAACAGCAACTTCAAGGTCTTCTTAATTTAACAGATAAGAACTTACCTGGTATGCTTGGCTAGAAAATTCATTGCAGCTAATTCTATTTTGGGCCTGGTAATTATTTATATCTGTTTTTGTAATTTTATAGGAAGGTCACTATATGATGAAACTTCAACTCACGAAGAAGACAACAAGTGACTATTTTATAAAATAAAAATTTATTGATTAGTCTAGATATGTTTCTTATCTAAAGTCGTTTTGCAGTGTGATTGAAAGAAGCAAAGAAAACAAAAAGATTTTCAAGAATTTGAAAGAATTCCTTCCACAGTCTCACAAATATTTACTTGAACCTGTATTCAATGAAAATAATAAAACAGCTTCAAAAGACACAAAATCAGTTGATTCTGATCATCAGTCTGCTTCCGACGATGTTTTGAAGTTGTTAGGTGAAGTTGACATCAGCCAAAATTGGTATGAAAGTTCTTTGAGCACAAAGCAAAGTGTTACTCAAATTGATGCAATAAATATACAAGCTGATAACAAAGTTTTGAGAACTTCACTAGAAGAAGAAATGTTTAGAAGAAAGGTTAGTCAAGCAGAATATCAATTCAAACCGTGATCATGTATTTATGTATTGATTCTTTATTGATCAGGTATTTTATGTATTGATTCTTTTTTCAGCACTGTGAAAAACAAATTCTTCAGCTTCAAGAAAAGGCAGGTTTTTACATTTGTTATGTTTGTTCATTGTGGGATAACTATAAGGATATCTGCGTAGCTATAAAACTGTACCAGAAATGTTTTTCCTCTTTTCACAAATGTATTATTGTGCAATAAAATTTTATAGGTTTTTATAAATCTTTTTTTGATGGGCACAAACTTGACTAGTTTGAATACTCTATAAAACAGCTATTTAAAATTCTAAGCTGGCTGATGATAAGTGAACTGCAAGAATAAGCTGAAGAATCTCTAAGCACTAATTATGTTTATAAGTTATAAACTCCCATTGATTTATCATAAAAATATAATTTTCCATTTTTAAAGATGCTCGAATTACAACAAACAGTGGCAGTTGCAGTATCACTTGATAGGCAGAAAGATGATACAATCAGAAAAATTGATTTGGTAGTCATATTTAATGTTTTAATTTGTCATAATTTAATATAATTTAAAATATTAATGAGAATATTTAAAATTAATTAATAGATGTTGGCCAGATTGGTGAAGAATTGGAAGAGGAAAGATGATGAAAAACATGAATTGCTTCAAAAAATGTTACTGGAAAATAAACTTATGAAAAAATACACAAAAGATCAACAGAGTGTGAGATTTATCTGCCTCAACTCCTCTTATATAAATATTATTATTTTTGTTCTCTTATTAGCACATATTTGAGAACTTGTTTATAAAAAGGCAGCTTAACAAAACACTTTGGCTGGCTGGCTGGTGATGAAAATAAACTCAAAAACTAGACAACGTAGAGAGTTTGGGTTTTTACATTAGATTTATGCCAAAAAGTTATTCCGGAGGCGATTTTTTATTTTTCGTAACTGTTATTATTTATTGCGTAGGTACGAAACAAATATTTGCCTCTAAGCCCCTCAGCTACTGTTTAACACAAATAATGATAAGTTTAAAATATCCGTTTTATTAGGTAATTAAATTATAAAATAGACATAATTAAAATAAATATCGACAATGACTATTTAAAAAGATGTTTGAGATTTATTTTGCATTTAGCCTTTAGACCAATGTTAACAACAATGTATGGAAGTGCCAAAAAATAATTGAAAAAAAAGTTTTTTATTCAGATGTAAAATTTAAATTGTCAAACTGACCTATTTTTAAATCATGAGCATTTATAATTTTTTTAGAAAAAGGAAAGCTAAGCAAAAGCTTAATGCAGTAATCAAAAATGTGCTGAAGTCCCTTCGATATGAAACAAAGACTTTTGTAATCTTTTTATTAAAAATATTGAATTCTAGGCATTGGTTGAATATGAAATCAAATGGAAGGAATTGAATGAGAAATTAAATCTGGAAAAAGAAAAACATAAAATTTTGTCTCGGGAATTTCACTCAAAAGTTTGCAAACAATTTTTCTTCAAATTTTTTTCCATATTTTTATTTAATTATATAATTTTATTCAATATATATCGAGCATTAACATGAAGATTATTCAAATAATTAATTGCCATGGTTACATAAATGCTTGGATGCTTTCAAAAAGGTGGAAAACTTAGAAGAATGCATCAGAAATTTAGAGATGCAGAAAACTGAGGAAGTTGCATCATGGAAGATAAAGTTTGAAGATGAACTTGGTGCAAAATGGAAAGTAGAGAAAGAACTTCTTGAAAAGTTGTCACATGTTACAGCAACTCATGAACAAGTTATTTTATTATAATTTGTAGATAATGCATAATATTCATTTTATTTTTTAATATTTAGTATATTATACAATGTTATATATTATATCATATTTAGCTTGAAATTTACATAACGTTGTAAGGCGTTGCTTACATCGAAAAATATTTGGGTGATATGATGAAAGATATATTAAAAAAGAACAAAAATTAATAGTAAACAAGAAAATTCCATCATTAAAAATTTACAATAGTAATTATTTGATAATTTATAAAAATATAAAATTAAGTAAATTCAAGTCATTTTTGTTGGGTTATTACTTAAGCATCTGCATCCCGATATCGCTATCTCGAATTCAATCGAGATTTCAAAACAATACGGGATTCCCGTATCACCATTGAAACGATACAGCCTGCGAAAGAAGTCTCGTATCTATATAATTAGCGATACTAAGAATTTCATTCCCGATAAAAATCCCAAAAAAATATCGGGATTTTTTAAAAATATTTTCCAATAAATAACGAAAGTCATACATATTTAATTAACGATTCTCACAACTGTGAATATTTGCAATTGATTCATCTACATTGATTAATTAATCTACCTATTGACAGAAGTTTATAACTATTATCATCCCCACTTTAAATTCGGTTTTCCAGACAGCCTGTAGCCCCATTATTTACTATTTTTAGTCTGGGAACCGGCAGCAAAACAGCCACGCTCCTATTAGGCTGCTAGTCGAGCTCTGCATACTACTGATACTACAAGCCCTACAAGGCAATCGTACTCGCTGACATCGATGACTATTATTATTAATGATAATAATGAGTAATGTAATAGTAATGATCATTCTATGTTTATGTTTTGGTTTAGTCTGTTTCATAAACTTATTTTTTCAAATTTGTTACATAGAATTGGAATGATTATTTTAGTGTTTCGATATCCGTAATTGACCGTAATAGTAGCTCATCTAAGATATATCTTTATAATCTCGATGATATTCTTGGTTGTGTGTGAGTATGTGTGTGCCACCTGTAGTGTGCACGACAGTGCCGTAGCCCGTATCGTCTGCAGCTGGAATTCGAAACTTTCTCAGCTTCTTTCTTGCTATTGCTAACCGCATTCGCCATCGCCTATAAATAAACACGCTGGGTTTTTTTCACTTTCTTAATTCTTGCATAGAGGCACTTTCTCGTGTTTGTCATCATTATCATGCCGCGTCACCAGGGTCAAATCTGGGAGTACTTTGAGGAAGAGACGATCACGCAGAAAGTCAATGACAAGGATGTAGAAGTAAATCTTGCCAGATGCAAAGACTGCGGGAAACAATATCATTTTAATTTAATCTTAGTAATCTAGTAATCTCAATCGCAGTAATCTGCAATCTATTTCTATCTCCATTGGTTTTTCCACTTTCACTATTGAATTGCCTAAAAATGTCGTTCTTTTCTTTTGGTGTGCTAGAAGGTTTTCTACTTTTCAATTACTTGAAAAAATAATTGTAATTTTTTTTCATCGGCAAGTAAAATCATTTAATTAAATTGATAAACTACCGCATAATGCGTACTAAATAAAGTAAATAAATACTTACTATCGGCGGTAGCGTTTTACTTAGAATCTAAATTTAGAAAAATAGATGTACCGAAACTAAACAAATGAAACTTATTTCAAGTTGTAAAAAAAAATTAAATTTGGTAAATTTTTATAAATTTTTTAATTTTTTAATATTTTAATATTTTTTTTCAATGAATTTCTTTAATGTAGTTATTAATATTGTCTGTCGCGTATAGTTCATCATTCTATGTTATCTCTAGGCAAAATTTCCACTTCAGTCGAGATCCCGAAATCGTATCGTATCGTATCGTTATTGTTCGAGGCGTCTCGTATCGTATCGTTTAATTCGAGGCAAATTTCAGAAATCGTATCGTATCGTTCCAAATAAACGGGATGCAGAAGCTTAGTTATTACTAGTATCATATAATATTTAGTGTCATATTTAGTATACTTTATAATGCTTAATATATATTATCAAATATTTCATATAGATATTTAATATATTTAATCGCTTAGGAAAATCAGTTGACTTTTGGAATTTTTTTATTGTTAAGATTTAGTTATTTATGCAAATTATATATTTTTATACAAAATTGTATATAATATATTATATTGAATCTAGGAAAAAGTTAATTGGAAGATAAAAGAAGAAAATCTTCATGAAGAATTCAATAAAGCCAAGCAGAGTTATTCGGATTCACTGGAATTAGAAAAAGTCTCATTTTTATATATTTCATGTTACGAAATACTGAGTAATCAGAATAATAAGTTCAATGGAATTAAGAATTGTTTGAATGATTCATATAACCTTTTAATACAAAAATCTGGAATTTTAAATGCAAAGAAAACTCTTGAGCTTTTACCATTAACTCTGATTGTGATATATGAAAAGTTCGTTTTTAAATTGAATTCAGATGAAAAATGAAAAACAGCAAAACATAATTGAAGAACTTCGATTTTCATTGAAAAAAGCACAAGATGAAGCAAATCAACAAAAACAACTGCTGGAAAAATTGACAGAAGAAAATGTCAGTTTTAAAATTTAATTTATATTAAAATATAGTTAAGTTATTTAAATTCTTAAGATGATATTGAGATTAATTTATTCTTATAAACCAACACAGGAGAGCTGCAAACATGAAAATTCTACATTGGATGAAAAGCATAAGAAGGAATTGAGAGATTGTCATGAAAGAATTTCTATGCAAGCAAAAAATGAGGTATGTTCACTATTAAACATTGATTGTGGAAATTCTACATAAAAAAATGTGTACACCCAAATTTTCTTAATCTTTGTCGGCACTTTCTAAAAGTTAGCAGTTGAATAGTTTTTTTGTGTATACAACAATTTATATAGCGCCGTATGCAGCAGAAGCCGCTTAAAAAGCGCTTTACAATGTTGGCATCTAGCAGATAAGACTAACGGCATATGCGGTGTTTTACGGCGCTGCTGGCAGCCCCGCATACTACTCGATAGCTCCACAAGTGCATGAAGGACTTTAACCCCAAACCAAACTTGGTACTCATTTATCGACCACTTAAGGATGAAACGCTGAGTTGACGTGAGCACATGCAAATTAGTGAGTTAGTTTCTTACTCAAGGAAATTACGTGCCCGGGCTGGGAATCGAACCCAGGTCCTCCGACTCTCAAAGCCGGTGTCTATACCACTAGACCAACACGTCTCACAAAAAAGTTAAATTGTTTTATGCAAACCAAATCGTACCAGGTTTCAGAGGTGACACGAAAATTAGTTGAGTTGCACAAAATGGAGATGGAAGGGTTAATGAGGACGCACATGGAAGAAGTTGCCATGGTAAAAGATGATGCACAAAAAGAAGAAAATGAATTAATAGACAAGTTGGTGATTTTCTGGATATTTTACGAAGTATTTTTAATTTATTTATCTTAGATCTTTTCAGTTGCTTTATGTCAGCTCAACAAACACGTGGTTTATTAAATTTATGTTACAATCATAGACTCTCTCAGGCCATCGAAGAAGCTGAAAAGCTGAAACAAGAAAATGACAATTTGAGACTTTACAAGTAAATTTTTCAAATTCAATTATTATTTTTCTTCTGCTTTTATTCATGATTTTTTTCGTATTTTCATGTACCGATAAATTGTAAGCTCGATATGAATTACGTTAGTAAAGTTTTTAGTCATGTTGGCCTCTGTAGGCTGAGATTGTTCTAACTTTGACTAGTTATCAATTAATTTTACATTTTATAACTGAATTATTGAATATTTCATATAGAAGTTTTGCAATTTATTGATTTGTTTGTCTCACATAGTGCTGGATTTGTCAATTTTTATGTTGGCAATAAAATTCTTAATTTTTGTAAATGTTGATAGTTTTTTTTCCATAAATTTCTTTGCAGACAGGATTTGGCATCGAAAATACAAATGTTGCTGCAATCCCAATGTCAAGAAGCATTGAAATTGTTAGACAACAATCCTGTAAGAACCTCTGTTAACCCATCAGGAGAATGGAACCCCTTGTCGAACAGAAACTTACTTCCGTCTTACTCAAGTAGACGAGCTGAGAGTTTAAGTCATCAATCTGACTACGACCATGACCCAGTAACATCTTCTGGTGAATGCGATGAAGATGTGATGGCACAGCTTTCTTTACACCATAATGTTAATCAGAGTGAAAGATCTTCATCACCTATCAATCTTTTATATTCGCAAAACTCAGCTGATGAGTCATCATACAACCTGCCTAATAAAATTGACAGTTTTCAAACCAAGACACAGCACCACAAACGTAATGAAGTTGGCTTGAAAAATAAGATAAGTAAATTGGCAAAAAATTCTGTTAAAATGCCAGACAGCTCCAGACGTTCATGTAACACTTCAAGCCAAAGAATTGGAAATAATGAATTTCTATCTGGTCAAAAAGGTAATTAAATCAGGATTTATTCCATTATTTCTTAATTTTTTAGAATTAATTGCAATGTTCATATTTATTTTAGATTGCTTTTATTGGGTATATTTTGTTATGAATGAATATAATCATCATTGAAAACTAATTGTTATAAACTTCAGTTCAACAAAATAAAGTTGAGGATGTGCCAACTACTGACAAAAATTTTTCAAATGAAAGTATAAAACCAAAGCTGAGGTGAGTCGTTTAGTTGTTGAAATATTATTTTAACTAGAAATACCTCGTGGTATTGTTTTTAATTTAATTTTTTCAATGAAGGTTTGATGAGCAACAAACCAAAGATCCGGAAAGAAGTAAAACTCTACAACATTATATTAAAATGGTGAATACATTTTCAAATTTTGTCTTGCAAAACTGTCTCATTAAAATTGAAAAATTTTACAATATAACTGTTATGTCTCTTTGCAATATAAAAATAACTCACTCATGATTCTTGTATGTAAGTTTTTTCTATAATACTTAAGTAAATTACTTTCATTTCAAGATGCTCCAACATCCACCTGGTCCTCCAATGGAAAAAGTAAGTCTTCATAATTGACATAAATCTTTTTATGTTATGTTATTTTTAAAAAGGCCTGGTGGTATAGCAGAGATTTTTGGTTTTTTAAGACACACTTTTAGTATCAGTGTTTCTACTACATCTAAATCATAGTGGACTTGAATTCAATTGATCTATAACACCGCTGTAATCAAACTAGTTTTTTTTAACTCTAATAATACCATTTTCTGTATATGGCTAATCATAATTTGAAGTGTGACATGCTTCCTCAATACAAGTTTTCGTTATTATAATGTTATCATCATAAAAACAGGTGAATGTGAGAGAAAACTATGAAAACAAAAGATCAACCAGACAAGAATAAAAGACAATCTTTTAGCTGGTCATAATTTGAGAATTAAAAAAATTACTTTTGCCAATGTATAATATAATTTTATTTAATAATGACTCATCTGACATTTTGCCCGTGTTTATAATACTTTGTCTATGTGTAATTCTGATGTGTAATTTAGTTTTGAAACAGAGCAAATTTTGAACTTGCTCCATGTTTAAAAAAATGCATACTTGTTGTTTTTTATGTCGTGCTTTACTTCTCCATTTTTAAAGATGGCAAAACATTTTTTAATTGAACATTAAAATTAATAAATTAAAGTTAACAGTTTCGTCCGCTCCAAAGCCTTGCTTGGAACTGCCCCATTCTGTCGATTTCTCGAAAATGTAAAGCTGCGCACAGGTGGCAAGGTAGAGGAGCTCGAGTTCCAAAACTTATTCACAATGGCTGAAAACAATATGATGAATTTCTGATTTTATGCTGTTTAACACTAAAAAAAGGAAATCTGACATTCATAAAACAACATTAAGCATCATTTGGTTCCTGTTATGCTTGTATCACTTACATGTTTAATGGTTTTTATTCTGATAATCTTTTGTATCACATACAAGAAAAGTCAAATCTAGTATAGATTTGGCATTTTAATTTATCATAAAAATATTCGTTTTCATATTATTTATTCCCAGCCATTGTCATTTGGGAAAAATGTGTAATTAAAAATCTAATTTTTATAGGAATTTCCTACTGCATTGTGTCATTTATTTAATTTATAGGTAAGTATTTGCTTATATAACAAAATAAAACCGAATAATAAAAATTAAACAATAACGAGCATTGCTCATTTTATTATATGAAAATAGTAACACTCCATGATAGGTTTATGAACATCTACCTATTTATAATTTTAGTGATTGAGGTTTTTTTTAAATTTCTCTATATAAAAATGACTGTATATCAGCCTGTTTGTTTATTATACAAATCCAAACTGCTGGACCAATTAGAATGAAATTACAAATTAGGCAAAGAGGTAGCCCGATAAACATGGTAACGACTTTGTAACGTTTCTTTTTCCTTACTTTCTGGTTACAACGACAAGAAGATGTTTCTGTTCAGTTGATTTGGTCAGGCACTGTACGTTAAAGAAAAGTTTTTTATGTAACATTTCAGAAATGCTTCTTATGTAACATTTCAGAAATGCTTCTTATGTAATGTTTCAGAAATGTTGCCATGTTGCCTATGTAAACGTTTTCAGAAACGTTTACCCTGATACGGACTGTACGTTACAAAATGATTATCATGTTTACTGGGAGACACTGTGCATACATTGTACATTTATATATTTATTAGAACAAAAGGCTTTGAATATTTTGTTTTTTAGAGTTATTCTTTTATGTTTAAATTTCATCTACTTCTTTATTGCATCTTCAAAAGTGTTATGTCTCTCAAACGTGTATTGTTTTGAAGAATCGAACCTGTGGCTTTTTACTTACAAAGCGAACTCGCTAATCTAAACGCCACAGAATCTCACAGCTAATGCTCTTTAATAGACCTACTAAATGTTTACTCAAAGTTAATCAAAATTTATATAAAATTTTGACTCTTATTTTGATGATCATTCACATTCCCTTTAAATTAGCTTTATTAATTATTTATTAAATAATTTTTGGCAATTACATTTTTTACAAATAAGCATAGATTTTACGTTTTTATAAAACTACATTTGTTATGACCACGGCCTTCTAAATACTTGATATGTGAAGTATGTGAGCATGGAAAATATAAGAAAATTTTGAATGACTACAAAAGAAAAAAGTTTTTATTATAAATCCTTGATTTGAAAATTTAATTTTTATTTTCTTTGAATGAATTTATTTCATATTCTATTTAACTTTTGTCCAATTGATCTGGAAATTCGATAGAATGTATTGTTATCAACATCAATAAACCAAATTTTTACTTTAGAAAATGACTGGAAGTGAGTATAGCAAGATTACTTGAAACGCATTTTATTTTCTTGACTATTTTGTTTCCCTGACTTCCATTATTCTGCGTTTATAGATTTGATCTATTTGTTGATTGTCTTCCCCTTTTGTAGAACATTTAAAAATTATTACTGTGTTAAAAACAGAATTTCATCTACAGCTGAAAAAAAGTTAAAATGGGTTCAATGATCATAAAACTGGTAGTGGACTATTTTTTTCATAGAATGTGGAATATGGGTCTTTATAAGCTAAATAAGAAAAGGTCAAGGAAGAAATTTGCAATTGATTCGGTTTTAGTATGATTATTTCAAAAAAACAGACTGAGATAGGATCTAGCATCACACATGTGACCACTCTATTCAACACCAAAAAATTACCCCTGGGGCTACTCTAGTGCAGTATGGAATGTTTTCCTATAAATCAGTTCTCAAATTAGTCTCTTGTTATGCAGAAAACTGATATTTTTTGAAAATGTTTGTTCTGATGATTTTACCCTAGAAAAATTAATCACCAAGAAAGTTTGCTCTCAACCAGTCACAAAAAGTTGTCAGAGCCAGATTAACAAACACATACGCCTACATCCCAAGATATATAATAAAAAAATATCACAAATCATTTGGATTATATTTCATCTGTTTCTTCAAGAGTGTATATTGGTTCACATGCAGTTGTTTCCTGCTCAGAGTCCATACTTTTTGTATGAATTATGGAGCCACCATCACCAATAATAACATTTATTTGGTTACAGTTAGTGAAATTATATGTATTACCATCTTGACAGGATTTTTTTGAGTAGTCTTCTGGTCCTAAAATAAAATATTGTCATAATAAATTCCAACAGGTTAATAGCGATATTTATTAATAAATTAGTTAAATGACTTTTTTTAAAAAAATTATTTCTCAAAAGGACAAAGATTTAAATTAAACAATCAAAGAGTACATTATTTTGGTTTGAAGTTAGATAAAATGGAGAACATGGACAACTTTTTCAGAACTTCCAATTATACCTTAAATTTTGTTATCTGGTTGATTTTCACAAGTTTTTTTAGTCACAGTCTATTTATGTTATAAAAAATTCATTAAAATACTTAAAAAAGTTTAATAATTAATTTTTCTATTAAATACAAATAAATGAATTTCAAAACATTTTATAACAAACTTTTTAAAGACTAAAAATTAGAAAATTATTTAATTCAAGTTTTCCTCCCAGTACTGACTATTATTGGACAACAACCAAGCTTAACAGATTTACAACGAGAAATTATAAGACAAATAATAGAATTTAATAGCACAAAAATAAAATTTATTAAAAATCAACACCAAGGGTAATATTGAGGACTAAGGCAGACAATGCACAACATATACTGGTGACTAATCTTATGTCTTTTGAGGAATAGACATTAACTTTTGAGGACCATAAAATAGAAGAAATAAGTTATATAATCATAACAAACTTGTGTCACTCTCAGCAGTTTTTCCATTAAATGCTAGTGGTTCATTTTTTAAAAGACTTGCCAATTTGTTATTTCCACTGTATTGCAAAGCAGTCAACAAAATCTCTAGATCTTCTTCTATAAGAAATTTTCTACAGATTATTTTGTACAACTCGAAATTAGCTTCGCGAGGTGAATAATTTTTCAGACGGGTTTCAACAATTTCCTGCAAAAAATAGCATTGAAAAGTTTTTTGAGCTAGCTAGAATAAATTTTACAAACAGGCTTAGTTCGGCTGAATTATGTATAAATCAAAATCAAGAAATCAAGACCCATACATTTCAATTTCATACATAAAATTTGTATAATAAAAATAACGAAACACTCATATTATACTTTATCGTCAGGCGTCAAGCATGTTTCAGAATATAAAAAATTGCATAATTTTGAAGTGTTCTTGATTTCTGAAAAAATATCATAAAATTCCCTCAACTTTTCCTCCATCGTTAAAAAAGCCTTACAGATTGCGCTTTCAAATCATGGACTTGACTTAATAGATATCTATATATAGATTATGTCTATAAATTGGTATTCCCCTATAATAGTAAAATATAGTATAGGTAAAATGTGATCAGCATTATCAGCAAGCTCTCAAGCTAGAGAGGAAACAGTAGATATTAGTATTATTAATCTGTTTTTTACAAGTAGAAAGTATGTATGTTTTTTTTTAATAATAATGCTTTTATTCAATATTTCGGCGATCTTTAATGTCGGACTTGATTGGTCGGTATCACACTTCTCACTTGATTCAAAAGTTTCTTATATTTTTCATACTTCACATCTTAAGCAGTTCTGTGGTCGAAGTTTTTCTATTTGATAAATTTATCATCCTAAAAGATGATTTGCAAGAAAAAAATCTCCAAAATTTTTAGCATAAACAGTCAGTCAGTCAGTCAGTCAGTCAGTCAGTCAGTCAGTCAGTCAGTCAGTCAGTCAGTCAGTCAGTCAGTCAGTCAGTCAGTCAGTCAACCAACCAACCAACCAAGATTTTTTTTATTCTAGAAATTTGATTTCTGTTTTGAATGTTGTCTTTTTTGTCTTTGTGCATACTGTTTGTTTTATAACTTGTAAAAATCTCTTTGTCAACTTTCGGTCAGATCATCCCCCCACCAGAAAATCCTGGATCCGTCGCAGTCACGGTCAACCTGTACTATCTTTTTATATCTAATTGGTCATTTGTCAATGAAGAAACGTGAACGCACAGCTATAATTTATTTTGACTATCAAAAAGCCTTTAACTCCATTTCTCATTTCAAACTACAAAAAAAAGATGGATGCTAGGTTAGCTGAGTTGGTAGAGCGTTAGCCTTGAATGTGAAAGCTTCACGGTTCGACTCCCACTCACTGCTTTAGTAGCCCATGTCTGTAACAACGCGTTAAAACAAGTTGTTTATTGAAACACAAAGTACGAACATATACGAATACGTTATAGTCGAGTCCAAACAAGCAAGCTCTAACCAAGAAAAGGGAAGCACGCGCTTCTCCAAAGATACTAAAACTGCTAGGCCTACTAGCGATGTGCAATATGTTACACCTCCCCTTTTGAGGAGAAAATGTTAACCAGTGACATAATCTTTAAATCTGACAGGTGGCCTGATAGTTCGACCCGACGATGTTCTTAGGCACGACCTTAATGGCGTCAGTACAGGTGGCCTGTCAATTCTGGCTGGAGATTGTGCCAGTGCCGTTGGTTGTTGAGCAGATGGTGATGTTCCAGGCATTACATCTTGTTGAGCAGATGGTGATGTTCCAGGCATTACATCTTCATCGATGTAGAGATCACAGTTTGGTGGACGTTCACGGGTCTTTATGAGGTCACGCCGATTGCGTCTCAGACGAGTTCCTTCATCGGTGATTATGTTGTACGACCGAGGCGACGAGTGGGCCGCAACAACTTTCGCAGCTTGCCATGCCTGTCCATTGTGCACGCGCACCGCGTGGCCCGGCTGCAGTGGCTTTAGAGGTCGAGTTCCTTGGTCGTGATAGTACTCCTGACGATACTTTCGATTTTCCATGTCACGACGCACAGAATCAGAGGTCGACGCTGTTGTTAAGGCTGGTACTCTCGAGCGAAGAGAACGGTTGAACATCAGTTCAGCTGGACTGTAATCACTTCCTGCGATCGGTGCATTTCGATATTGCAGAAGCGCAATAGTAACATCCTGGTTGCTGTCGGAGGTCTTGCGCATCAGTTGTTTGACGGTCTGCACGAATCGCTCAACTTGACCGTTCGACTTTGGATAGAGCGGACTGGACGTGACTATCTGGAAGTCCCAGGACTCAGCGAATTGACGCATGGTGAAACTGTTGAACGGGTTGTTGTCTGCCATCAATGTCTCTGGTATGCCATACCGTGCAAATATGTCTTTCAGATGCTTGATTACACAGTCTGCTGACTTGCTGGCTATTTGAATGAATTCTGGAAACTTGGTGAAGTAGTCAACCACTAGCAAGTAGTCTTTACCGTGCAGCGTGAAGATGTCAACGCCAACTTTCTGGTATGGTCTCTGTGGAACCGGGTGCGCAATCATAGGCTCGGAAGCCTGACGATTTCGGTAGGTGTTGCATGTCGGACATCGGCCCACAGTGTTTTCAATGTCCCGATTGATACCTGGCCAGAACACAGCAGCACGTGCAAGGGCTTTGCATTTATCCATCCCCAAATGCCCTTCGTGAATGCGAAACAGAATGTCCTTCCGCATTCCAGTTGGGATGACCAATCTGTTGGTGTATAGAATCAGTCCGTTTTGTTCGTACAACTCACTCGCGAGAGCACGAAACTGACGCAGGTTGCCCGACAGTTTAGAGTCATCCGATGGAAAACCACTTTGAATATGCTTACGAAGCAATTGCATTTCTTCGTCCCGTGCACACTCTGTACGGATCTTTTCAAGCCTGGAGTTGCTGACTGGAGCATCTGCGATGATGGTGTTGATTGAGACAACTGTATCCTCTGCTATCTCTCTCTCTACTGTCGATGGAGGCTCTTTATTTAGGTAGCTGCGCGATAAAGTGTCGGCGATGAACATGTCTTTTCCCGGTGTGTACTGTACGTTGATGTTGTACTCGAGCAGACGAAGAAGCATTCTCTGTAGTCGAGGTGTTGTTGCCGCAATCGATTTCTGAAAGATAGCCTCGAGTGGCTTGTGGTCGCTCTGAACGACTACACGGCGATCGTAGATGTATTGATGAAACTTGATGCAGGCGAACACAATTGCCAGTAGCTCTTTCTCTATTTGAGCATAGCGCGTCTCTGCATCTGTCAATGCCCGTGACGCAAATTCTATTGGCTTGCCGTTCTGCATCAAACAAGATCCCAGACCTGTAGATGAAGCATCTGTTTGAACAACGACAGGCATTGAAGGATCGAAGAATTGTAGAACAGGGGCTGATGTGACGGCTTGCTTAATTGTGTTGAACGCTCGTTCGTGGTGTGACGTCCATGTCCAGCTTACATCCTTACGAAGCAACTGACGTAGAGGAGCTGTTAGATCAGTAAGATGCGGAACGAACTTGGACAGATATGTCACCATACCTTGGAGTCGATGTAGTTCTTTGGCATCAGCTGGTGTGCGCATGTCAAAGATTGCCTTGACTTTCTCTTCATCGGGTCGGACGCCTTCAGGTGTGAGCACATGGCCTATGTACTTGCACTCTTGAACACGCAGCTGGATTTTGTTTTTGTTAAAACGAACACCCTTCATCCGCGCTCGTTCGAACACCATACGCAGTGTTTGTTTGTGTTGTTCATCCGATTCAGCAGCGATGAGTAAGTCGTCAAATATGATGAATACGTCTGGAATGTCACCAAAAATTTCGTTTGCTTTTTTCTGGAACACTTCTGGTGCACTAGAAATTCCAAATGGAAGGCGGGTGTACGAATAACGACCGAAAATTGAATTAAACGTACACAATTTGGAACTCTCCTCATCTAGACGAATGTGCCAGAATCCGTCCTTCATGTCGATGACGCTGAAAATTCGTTTTCCATGCAGCTTTGGTGCTATGTCGGAAAACGTCGGAATAATGAAGTGCTCCCGTTTGATTGCCCGGTTCAGATCTTTCGGGTCCAAGCAGATTCGAAGTTGACCGTTTGACTTCTGAACCACCACAAGAGAGCTCACCCAGTCGGTTGGTTCATCACGCTTGATAAGAACGCCTTTCTCGACCATCTGATCGAGCAGTTGTTTCAGTTTTGGTTGCAAGGAGAGTGCAACGCGACGAGGTGGATGAATGACCGATTGTGCTGATTTATCTACCGTGATGTGATGTTTACCTGGAAATTCTCCGATGCCAGAAAAAATATCAGCAAACTCCGTCAATAGATCTGAATCGGCGTTTTTAGATGGTGTGACCGAGCTGACATTGTCGATGCGCTTGATTAAATCTAGCTTTATACAGGTGGGCAGACCGACGATGACGGGCGCTTCATGGTTGACAATGTAGAAGTCGGTGTTGAAAAATTGGCCCTTGTGTGTGATCTTCAGCGTAGCGACGCCTCGCGGTTGGACTGGAGGAGCATCAGTGTATCCGGAGAGTAGTTCAGATGTTGGGCGGATATCGCTGAGATATCGAAGCGATGTGTACGTGCTGAAGGACATGCAGTTTGCTTCTGCTCCCGAGTCGAGCTTGCAGTTTAAGTCTGTAGAGTTTATTTTAAGCATTTTCATCCAGGTCCTTGTTGTTGAATGTACCTGAACACTGTTGATGTAGATGTTGCCAGACGACTCGACTGGTGATGGCTGTTCGTAGACTTCGTGGATGGCTCGTTGTTTACGTTGTGTTGACTTCGATCTTGACCGCAGCTGCCGTCCCGTTGTGATACAGTACTTCTCAAAGTGTCCTAGTTTATGGCATGCGCGGCACTCGACATTCTTCGTGCGACACTCACCGGACGCATGTGAGCGGCCGCAGTTGCGACAGGACGACTTGGTGTTGTTGTATGCCGATGTTGTGAGCTGTGCAGGATGGTTGTGATGTTTCAACTTGTCTTGTCGCTGCACCGCGCATACATTGGAAGTCGATACCGGTGCCCTTGTTCTTTGTTCCACGTTGAAGGTTTTGATTTGCTCTTTTGTCGCCTCTGCAGCTTGACAGATGGCGATTGTTTTAGCCAACGTCAGGTCGGTTTCACGCAGTAATCGTTCTTTTAAGCGAGCGTCTGGGCACGTAAAGACAATGTGATCACGTATCATGTTGTCCTCCTCCTTAAAATCGCAGTTCTTCGCCAGATGACGCTGGCGAGTGACGTACTGGTCGATTGAGTCACCTATGGAGAGGATGTGCTGCCAAAATACGTACCGCTCGTAGACCACGTTACGGAGCGGTGTAAAATAGTCCCTGAATTTTAAGAGAACGTCATCGAACGACTCCGCAGACTCGTCTTCTTCGTATTTGAACGTCTCGTAGATTTTGACGGCATCGTCGCCGATTGTCGTTAAAAGCATGGCCAGCTTCGTGGCATCCTGTTTTACGTCGGCGCCGATCGCGACTAAAAACCATTTGAACTTCTTTTCGAATGACGACCATTCAGCGGCCAGATTCGGATTATCGAGCCGCAACGGTGCCGGTGGTCGAAAAGCGTCCATGTTCGATGTTGATTACGTTGTTGTTGTTGTTGATTACGATGGAAACTCTGATGTAGATTCTATGTCGACTGCGCCATGTAACAACGCGTTAAAACAAGTTGTTTATTGAAACACAAAGTACGAACATATACGAATACGTTATAGTCGAGTCCAAACAAGCAAGCTCTAACCAAGAAAAGGGAAGCACGCGCTTCTCCAAAGATACTAAAACTGCTAGGCCTACTAGCGATGTGCAATATGTTACAATGTCAACGGAAAACTTAGCGGGTAAAATCGTTCTCTTCGTAGGGCATGTAAAAGAACAGCGCCTTTGAACAAAGCGGAAAAGGCGCTCTATAAATTATCAAAACAAACAAACAAACAAACAAGATAGAGTGGGTGGAAATTTGTTGGCATGGATAATTGACTCTCTAAAGGATTGCCTCAAACTGGTTTAAATTTACCATTGCCGGTACCGAGAGCTGTTACTAGTGGAGTTCCATAAAGTAGTGTGCTCGGTCCAACTCAAATATATATATTTATTTATAAAGCTCGTGACGGTGTTTGTGTCCAAACTCCTCTGAAACGGCTAAACCGATTTTTATGAATTTTTTGTGTACGTATATATATATATATATATATATATATATATATATATATATATATATATATATATATATATATATATATATATATATATATATATATATATATATATATATATATATATATATATATATATATATATATATATATATATATATATATATATATATATATATATATATATATATATATATATATATATATATTAACAATTTTACAGATAGCGTGGGATTGGGGTCGATCTCAGTCAAACTTTTTGCCTGTATACCCCTGTCCAGCCTAATGATAAATATCTGCAGAGAGCAATCGATGACTTGCTGGTATGGAGTGAAAACTGGCAGTTGAATCTGGCCCTAGAAAAATGTCTTGTCCTTTCCATCTTTGGTCCTGCATGTGCAAAATTGGGATTGCCCATTTAAACCATTGACTCTTACCAACTAAAAAAACACAGACCACATCAGAGATCTAGGAGTGATCATTGACACTAGCTTGAAATTCAAATATCACGTTGCTAATATTGTTCTTGTTGCATCTGTAAGATCATGTCTTATCACAAAATGATTTTCATCTAAATATACTTTTCTGACTAAACAAGCTTTTTGTACGTATATTCCGAATATATGTACAAAAATGGTCGACTCCTTCTGGAGTACTGCTCCCAGATGTGAAACCCCCATTACCGATACCTTATCGACGATATTGATATCTTGCTGGTATGGAGTGAAAACTGGCAGTTGAATCTGGCCCTAGAAAAATGTCTTGTCCCTTCCATCTTTGGTCCTGCATGTGCAAAATTGGGATTGCCCATTTAAACCATTGACTCTTACCAACTAAAAAAACACAGACCACATCAGAGATCTAGGAGTGATCATTGACACTAGCTTGAAATTCAAATATCACGTTGCTAATATTGTTCTTGTTGCATCTGTAAGATCATGTCTTATCACAAAATGATTTTCATCTAAATATCCTTTTCTGACTAAACAAGCTTTTTGTACGTATATTCCGAATATATGTACAAAAATGGTCGACTCCTTCTGGAGTACTGCTCCCAGATGTGAAACCCCCATTACCGATACCTTATCGACGATATTGAAAAAGTTCACAAAAGGTTCAATAAAGCGATCCCGACTCTCAGGAATCTTCCGTGAGCAGCAAGACTCAAAGCTCTCAATTTTCAATCACTCGAACATCGAAGGCTCATCAGTGATCTTTGTTTATGTTACAGATTTTTAAATGGTTTTATTGATTCAGACCTAAGTCATAGATTTCAGTTTCCATATATCCTTCAACTCGTGGCCACCAGTTTAAGCTAAAATCTGTTTTGAGTAGAGTTAACGTTACCAAATTCTTGTATGCCAATCGTATTGTTCATATATGGAACCACCTGCCTAGCGATATTGCCGGTTTAATTACTTTCTGTAAGTTTAGGAGTCTTGTAGCTGGAGTTGACTTGTCAAAATTTCTTACATACAAATAGTTATCTGATTGCCCTATTATTGTTGCTTCTATGATGTCTTCATCTAATGTCTTATCTTCATCCAGGTCATATTACATGTAGTTACATGTAGTTATATAGTTTAAATACCAATGCGTTTTCTATTCAGTATTCAGGGTTTTTGTTGTTGTCAGACTGCTTATTTAATTTTGCTTCTCTTCATTTTGATTGTGTTTTGCCCAAACAGTTTTAGTGGTCCTTTGAGTTCCTCTGCATGTGAGTTAATAAATAACTAAATAAATGACTGAAATGACGCTTCTGAGTAACAGCTGCTTTATTAGAAACCATGTAATGCAATGATCAAAATACTCAGCAAGGCAAAAGATAGAATGATACCAGAAACTTTAAATTGTTTTTTAAGGTTAGTTAAAGGAGTTATTTAACCCCGCAAGACACTCAACCTGAGCAATGGGTGTAAACCCCTTTCTTAAGGGAGCTACGATGGTAACGCCTGTGAGATTCGAACCTATTAGCCGACAGACAAACGTTTTACCGCTTTACCACCACCGCCAAAAATCGTTGTATGATCAATGATCATAAGTATTGAAGGACCTAAAGGCCCAATGGAAGATTTTCTAGATATAGTGGTAGATTTCTATGCTTTCAAAAAACCTCATCAGATAAGCTTTCTTTGAAAATTTTAGTTTTAAACAATTTTTCATCTTTAACTTAAGTGATTGATTTTATATATTTGTATAGTGTTGTTAGTTAAATTATTTTATTTAACTGAAAATTATTTAGTTTCAAATTTTTATTTGGTAAAAAAACTGGCTTCACGAACTCCTGAAATCCCCACGAATCACATTTTCTAAAAAACCCTGGTTGTCATAACGTTCCTTCATCTTGTATCTTTAGTCTATTTTATCTGTCTATATTGATTTGAAATCATATTGAGTAAAGTAAATAAAGGTCTTAGACAATGTTATTCTGTTTTACTTGTTTATTACAGTGTTATTAAAACTGTACAGAATGAATAAAACATGTTACACATCTACAGTTTATTGATTTTTTGCTGTGAACATTTATGAAAAATTTAACACTATCATATAAGATATAATTATGTTAATAACTGTTACAAACCTGCTATAATTTGTGTGTTCACGCTGATAAAAGTTTTATAATGAGCTATATCATGCCTCATTATGGTATACAACGCATTGTACAAAAGAAAGTCCATAAACTTAATTAAGCATAGAATTCTGCTAAAAACTGTTACATAAATTCATATCTTGAATGACTAAATATTGACTAAAACTATATGTCAAAAACTTTGAATACGGCGAGATAACGAAACCATTTTTTCTATCCACTACGTTTTAGAACCACTCTTTTTGCTCTACCTGTATCCGTCCCTGCCGAATTACAGAATATAAAAAATTTGTGAAAAACAAAGTATTCTGTGTTCTAAATTGGGCTCAGACCAATCAACAACAGACAGACGCATAGTCAGGGAGAAGGCATGGCTGAATGTTCCTACCCATTCAACCTTGTCTGGCCCATTGTGGTGCGTCGATAAGATTTGAGTCTGCGCATAGTTGAGAAGGATCTCTCGGCGGTCGCGGAAGAAAGGGACAACGTGATGAAGAGTTTCAGCAGTTTATTTATCTGCGGGTAGATGGAATCTTGACAATGTTGCAAAACATCAACTGCGCTATGTAGCATAAATATATATCCAATAAAAGTAATTTTGTAAGAATTGGTTAAAAAATCAGGGCCAGAAGCAGTTGTCGCTAGGGCTGATTGTCAAAAGCCTATTGTCGCACGACTAATTGTCACAAATTCATTAAAAGTTCTAACTTAAAACCTATCTAATAACTTTATATAACAAGTAACAAAAATACGGCCTTTTGAGACGTCATATATCTTAAACAAACTTTGAATTTATTATGAAATCGTATTTTATAATCGTTTCATTTATTGTTATTTTTCAAGAAATTATTTCTGGTGATTTTTATTAATCTTACATTAAATTTTAGCATTTCATTGATCAATTTATGTAATGCAGGACTTTCTACCCCTAAGATTGAAAATAAGGATCAAACTAATGAGAGTTTAGAAAAAAACGAAGAAGGTAAATTATATTTTTCAGTCATCTAAGCTTTTCAAATATTTTTTTAATTTATTGATTTTGTAGTACCTTTATTTAATTTTTGCAGGATCAAACTATTTTTTATCTTTTATCTTATAGGTAATAATGAAGACGAGGAAAATAAAAAAAATTCGAATGCACTTCCCAATAAACTCAAATCTTGGTTTCTTGGTGGTGCAGCATTTGGACTTCAACTTCTTCTTTTGTTCTTCTTTGAACGTCCAAAAAGTGAGAAACAAAACGCAACCCCATTTTGATTAAAGTCATTTAAATTTTTTGAAATTATGACAACAGGAAATTAATATTTTTAATCTTACACATCTTTTTTGAAACAATTATTTTTAATTAGATTCAAACTTACTGCATCCAAATCAAATTTCAAAAATTCTAGTTTTTTTAAATCCCTCATATTAACTTTACCGCTCGTTCTGCTTGCTTAATTGCTTGCCTCAATGTTTGCCAACTTTGAAAATGAAAATTAACTAGCTTCTCGCATTCAATCGAGCTGAAATTTGAAACATAGGCTTGCTCTTTATGCTAATGCATTCTATTAAACTTTGAAATTTAAAATAATTTTTATTTATTAAATAGAGAACAAATCAAACATAATTGTAAAAATGTTAACATATAAAAAATTGTTTTAAAAGAAAAATTTGCAATAAATGTAAAGCCGTCAACCCGTCAAATTCTAAAATATAAGGGACTTAAAAAATCTTTGTTTTTTTACGGTTTACTTGTTTAAGTATTATCTTAAAGTAATTTTCTAAAATAAATTGACAATGGTAAAACGTTTTCTTTTCAACCTGAAAGTCGATGGTCCGAATCCTGCTGCTATCGCTCACAGACTTCTATATAATAGCTCTTGTAGCGGAAACGAAGGTACGATGTAAAAACTACACTTAAGGCTACAAATTGGTGACCCGACTATAGAAAATATGGAAGATTTCATTGATTTTACAAGTACGGACAGCACGCCGATGTCGAGCGATGATGCAGCACAAGCATTTTCGGTGTCCCTCCCGTCATTTTTTACTTCAAATGCGAGGTTGTGGTTTTGCAACATAGAAGCCATTTTTCGTACACGTCGAGTAAAGTCCGAATTATCTAAGTACTCGTACGTCATTGATCACCTCCCATTCCACGTGGCCGAGCAGGTTCAGGACTGCATACTCAACATTCCGACATCTGATCCGTACCAAACCTTAAAGGAAGCAGTCCTCAACAGGTCCGGACCCTCAGAGCCAACAATGCTTCGGGAGTTATTCAGCGGCGTCAACCTGGATGGTAGATTGCCGTCCCAACTTCTTCTCCACATGAGGAGTCTTCTTGGGAACAAGCAGATGGATGAGTCTATCTTGAGACAGCTATGGTTAGACAAAATGCCCAGCAACGTCAAGCCGATATTAGCTTCTTTCAGTGACAGAACGCTACTCGATTTGTCAAACATTGCCGACAAGATATGCGAGTCACAACAACCGACGATGGCCCAAGTATCATCAACACCGGCACAATCGACACTACCAACAGACATCTATGCCATGCTGCAACAGATAACAGTGAGCATCTCTGCCCTAGCAGCCAACCAGCTAGGTAGGAGCCGGTCAGGGAGTCGACAACCGTCATCATTGCGATCCCGTTCTCGCAGTTCCGGTACAAAACCAAACATGTGCTGGTACCATAGCAAGTTTGGAGAAAAAGCCAAGAAGTGCATTCAGCCGTGCAGCTGGCATTTAAAAGCCAAAGCCGGACAGTAGCGGCGACGTCTGTCCAAGGCCAAAAGCACACAAGTCGTCTGTTGTTTGTCAGGGATACACACAACAATCTTACGTTCCTTATCGACACTGGAGCGGAAGTAAGTGTCATTCCTCCACCAGCCAAGCATTCTCTCACTCCATCATCATTCACACTACATGCAGCCAACAACACGACAATTACTACATATGGACAGAAATCTTTGATGGTCAACCTCGGTTTACGGAGGCAATTTCCTTGGATTTTCTTAATAGCCGACGTTCAGAAACCCATCATCGGAGCAGATTTCCTGTCACATTTCAGCCTCAGTGTGGACATGTTCAACCGTCGCCTAGTGGACAACACAACTTCCATAACAGCCATCGGTTCAATCTCCACTGCGACAACAACACAGATTCGGCTTACAAGATCATCGGCTGAGGAGGTAGCCAAACTGTTGGAAAAGTACCCGTCAATCAGCCGACCTTCAAATTATAACGAGAAGGTTGATCACCAAACTAAACACCATATCATCACCAAAGGACCACCAGCTTTCTCAAAACCTCGTCGTCTCCCACCAGAGAAGTTGAAGCTTGCAAAAGCGGAATTTGACCACATGCTTCAGCTTGGCATTATCAGACCGTCATCAAGTCCACGGTCTTCACCTCTCCACTTGGTCCCAAAAGCTTCTGGAGATTGGAGACCGTGTGGGGACTACCGCGCGATTAACACAATCACAGTTCCGGACCGGTATCCAGTTCCTCATCTACACGACTTCTTCAACAATCTCACCCACTGCAAGATTTTTTCCCGAATAGATTTATTAAGAGCTTTCCACCACATTCCAATTGCAGACGAAGACATACCGAAAACAGCCATCACAACACCTTTTGGACTGTATGAATTCGTACGCCTACCATTTGGACTGAGGAACGCAGCTCAAACTTTCCGATTCATTGATGAGGTACTTCGAGGTCTGACATACACATTCGTTTACATCGACAACGTGCTCATTGCTAGTTCATCACAGGAGGAGCATTTAATAGAGGAGGTTTTTAGCAGATTTGAAAAGCTTAAACTGACAGTTAACAATGACAAATCTGAGTTTGCTGTGCCATCCACCAACTTTCTAGGACATCACATAGATGCAGATGGCATCAAACCTCTTTCTGACAGGGTCCAAGCAATCATGGAATACAAATTACCCGAAACAATCACCCAACTCCAACGATTCATCGGAGTAGTGAATTTTTATAGACGCTTTATTCCTCATTGTTCCGGGTTACTGGAACCTTTGACTGATATGCTCAGACAGAAGTCTACACCAGGACCTCTGGTTTTGGATGATGTTCAGATCAAAGCTTTTCAGCAGATAAAGGATGCCCTCCGCTGTGCCACACGTTTGGCGTTTATAGATGAAACGAGTGAACTTCTGCTTTATACTGATGCCTCAGATGTAGCAGCAGGAGCGGTTCTGGAACACATGCAAGAGGGTGGCCGACAGCCAGTGGCTTTTTTCTCTCACAAATTCAGCCCGGCACAAACACGATATAGTACATTTGGCCGAGAGCTGCTGGCGATCTACCTGGCCGTCAAACACTTCCAGAACTTCATTGAAGGTCGCAGATTCACCATTTTTACCGACCACAAGCCACTCATTTTCGCTCTCAGGATCAACTCTAGCAGACACTCACCAAGAGAAGCTCGACAGTTGGATTTCATATCCCAGTGCTCTATCCAGAACAGAAGTCAATACGTTATCAACTGTCGATTTACAAGAGATTGCCGACTTACAATCAGATGATCTCAATCTGCAATTACAACACACCTCTCTACAGATCGAGAAAGTTCCTGTCCCCTCAGGCCGAGGATATATTTTTGTGGACACGTCACTAGGAGAATCAAGACCAGTTGTTCCAGAACAACTCCGACACAAAATATTTTTGAACCTTCATTCTCTATCCCATCTAGGCGCAAGAGCCACATCTAGATTGGTTCGACAAAGATTTGTATGGTCAAACATGGATAGAGACGTCAGAACGTGGTGCCGAGAATGGCTGTCATGCCAAAAAAAACAAAATACACAGACACACAGCCACAGCACTGACTAAGTTTCCGCAACCGAAAAGCCGTTTTCAGCACGTCCACATTGACCTGGTAGGACCACTTCCTTCATCTAATGGTTGCTCGCACATTCTTACATGTGTGGATCGCTTTACCAGATGGCCGGAAGCCATTCCTTTAATTGACACTTCCACAGATACAATAATACAGAATTTTATATCAGGATGGGTAGCAAATTTTGGAGTACCTGAGACACTTACGACAGACCGAGGTAGCCAATTTTCATCACACTTCTTTCAACAGATGAGCAAGCTGTTAGGCATCCATCATATTAGAACTACTGCCTACCACCCTGCGTCCAATGGAATGGTCGAACGTTTTCATCGTCAACTCAAGGCTTCACTGTCATCTCACACTTCAAAGTCAGGATGGACTGAAGCATTGCCAATAGTCCTCTTGGGTATCCGCTCGACAGTCAAAGAAGATCTCCAATGTTCACCGTTGGAACTGGTTTATGGCACGACACTTAGACTCCCAGGTGAATTTCCTTCGACATCCACAGCCAACTCAAATCTCAATACAACAGGCTACGTCGCTCGCTTGAAGGATCACATAAAACAGCATAAGGCACATCAACCTAGGCCACAGAAGAAAACGTCATGTGTACCTAAAGCCATGCACTCTACACCACAGGTATGGATTCGTGTGGACCATCATAGACATCCATTGCAACCTCGATATGACGGGCCATACGATGTAGTGGAACGCCATGAGCAGTATTTTGTGGTCAACAAGAATGGACGACGAGACACAGTTTCAGTGGAACGACTAAAGCCTGCATTCACCACGACTGCAACTCCAATCACCACAGAAGCGTCTAGAACGACTGTAACATCAACACCGATCACAGAAACGCCACCGACCTTAGTGAAGACGACCGGGACACCCACGGACCAGTCCACTTCACTGCACTCTCCTGTCAAGACAAGGTCCGGCAGAAGAGTCCATTGGCCAAGAAGACTTGCTGATTATATGATGTGACATTATTTCAGATTTTATTTCTCTTTTTTTTCTCGTTCGCGTTGCTCTCTGGTGAGGAAGTATTTGTAGGACTTTATATATTTATTATAGTAATATAATATATTATTAATTATCATTATATTATAAGTATTATTTTATCATTTATTAATGTAAAATTATTTTATCTATTTTAGTCCTATATTCATGTTGCTCTTTGTTTCTTTGTTCTTTTTCCGGTTGAGTTTTCGCATCGTGTACATCGTTTGTTTCGTCTCGTGATTTCTAATAAATCTTTATTGTAGCTCTAAAAAAGGCCACATCCGTCTTGCCTGCAGGTCGACCCAGCGATCAAAGTTCATCCAGAAATCAATTCCTGGCGGAGGTAATCGAAGAAACGATGTACATGCTTTCAGCGACGATGAATCTCCATCTGTCAGCTCAATCGAAGTAGTGGATAACTATAATATACAGTCAAATGCAAGAGAGAAAATATGGCTTACCGCCATAGTCAACAAAAAAACATTAAAAATGGAACTCGACACCGTTCCGGCGTGTCACTGATCACAATTAACGACTACCGCAAAATGTTCAAAGATGTTCCTCTGACAGCCACAGACGTTCTGTTCCGAACGTATACAGGAGAAAAGCTGAAGCCTGCAGGTGTTATCGATGTGTCAGTTAAATATGCGGGGCAAACCAAGATGCTGAAACTGTATGTCGTCAGCAGAGGCGGACCACCACTGTTTGGGCGCGAGTGGCTTAAACATCTTAAACTTGATTGGCAACAACTGAAGTATGTAGAGCCAGAATACAACAGCGAGGACACACAAAAGATGCTCAATAGTCTACTGGAGAAATATAAGGACGTTTTTTCCCCAGGTCTTGGAAAACTGCAAGAAATCGAGGCCAAGCTAACGCTGATGAATAACGCAAATCCGAGATTCTTAAAAGCGAGACAGTTACCGTATGCTCTTAGACCGAAGGTTGAGAAGGAACTGGATCAACTTGAACAAGAAGGAGTTCTGTCAAAAATCAATCACAGTGACTGGGCGACACCAATTGTACCAGTCGTGAAGCGTGACGGAAGTGTGAGGATTTGTGGTGATTTCAAAACAACACTGAATCCCGTTTTATGTGTTGATCAATATCCATTACCACGCATTGAAGATATTTTTGCCTCATTGAGTGGCGGCCAGAAATTCAGCAAGATAGACCTACGACAGGCATATCTACAGATGGAAGTTCAGGAGGATTGCAGAAAATATTTGACAATAAACACACATCGAGGCCTGTATGGATACAATCGTCTTGTTTTTGGTGTCGCTTCAGCTCCAG
The DNA here is from genome assembly GCA_963978895.1 of Erpobdella octoculata. NCBI lineage: Eukaryota > Metazoa > Annelida > Clitellata > Hirudinida > Erpobdellidae > Erpobdella > Erpobdella octoculata. The sequence continues at coordinate 23,724,405 of OZ022243.1, read as the reverse complement.
CAGTTTGGCAAAGAGCGATCGATCAAGTGCTTCAAGGAATCCCTAACGTTCAGTGCATTTTGGATGACGTGATTGTAACCGGCAAAAATGACAAAGATCACCTCGAGACACTGGAGAAGGTTCTTGAACGACTGCAGATGTACGGACTACGTGCAAACAAGAAGAAAACTAGTTTCTTTCAGAAACGAATTGTCTATTGTGGCCATGAAATTGACCGAAATGGACTGCACAAAACACAAGACAAGATTGACGCTATTTTAGCAGCACCTGCTCCATGCAATCAGCAACAGCTAAGGTCTTTTAACGGATTGCTTCAATATTACTCACGGTTCCTACCAAATTTATCAGCAGTAATGCGTCCACTTTACAGACTTCTTGAAAAGCAAACAAAGTGAGTGTGATCAAGCATTTACAGCTGTGAAACAACTAGTGGCATCCGACCGAGTCTTAGTGCACTATAATCCCAGTCTACCCATCAGACTGGCTTGTGATGCTAGCCCGTACGGCCTCGGCGCCGTGCTTTCCCACGTCACATCAGACAACGTTGAACGACCGGTCGCCTTCGTTTCCCGTTCACTCAGTGCAGCGGAGCGTAACTACAGCCAGCTAGATAAAGAGGCCCTTTGTCTATACTGGGCGGCAAAGAAATTCTTTTCCTACATTTATGGTCGTCGCTTTACCTTAGTCACCGATCATCAACCGTTGGTTTCAATCTTCAATCCGAATAAATCTTTGCCGGCTATGTCAGCCGCCCGACTGCTGCGGTATGCAGTGTTTTTATCCGGTCTCGATTACACGATCGAATTTCGTGAATCTGGCAAACATGCGAACGCTGACTTTTTCTCTCGCCTTCCGCTGGCTACAGCCGACGATCATGAATCAGATGCGGCAGATGTTTTTGCGATCAGTCAACTAAACAGTCTGCCAGTTACCAGCAATGGCATCCGACGCCATACACAGCGCGACCCGCTTTTGTCGCGTGTATATCAACTTACTATGTCTGGTTGGAATCATGTTCTGCCACGCGACCAAGAGCTGACACCGTTCTACAACCGTCGGACTGAACTATCAGTTATCCAGGGATGCGTCATGTGGGGCATGAGGGTTGTTGTTCCCATGCCACTGCTTCAACACATACTTAATCAACTACATGAAGGCCACAGTGGCGTAGTTAAAGTGAAAAATTTAGCACGCAGTTATGTGTGGTGGCCCGGCATAGACCAAGAAATTGAACATGTTACAGCAAAATGTCCAGGGTGTATGGTCACACAAAATACACCAGCAACAGCACCTCTTCATCCTTGGGAGTGGCCGAGCAAACCGTGGCAGCGAATTCAGATTGACTATTGTGGCCCGTATTTAGGCTACATGTTTCTAGTCGTGGTTGATGCACACTCCAAGTGGCCAGAAGTTGCAATCACAAAATCGACAACGTCAGAACGAACGATTGAAATTCTGCGAGAAATTTTCAGCCGAAACGGAATTTGTGAACAACTAGTCAGCGACAATGCACCACAGTTTACTTCAGAAGAGTTTCTACAATTCATGAAGAACAACGGAATTGTACACATTAAGTCTGTGCCATATCACCCAGCGACCAACGGGTTGGCGGAACGTTTTGTACAAACACTCAAGAAAGCACTGAAATCCGCTCAAAGTGATGCAGGTACGCTGAGGAAGAAGTTGGCACAATTTCTGCTGACTTATCATAACACGCCACATTCAACGACAAATGAAACACCAGCTAAGCTTTTCATGGGACGTTCATTAAGATCAAAGTTGGATTTACTGAGACCAAGTCTGGAAGACCGAGTGCATCATGCACAAATTAGAACAATGGAGGGTCATTCAAGCAGCAAATTACGCGATTTTATGGAAGGACAAACGGTGGCAGTTCGTGATTACCGAGGCCAAGATAAGTGGATGCCTGCGACAGTAGTAAAACGTGCAGGTCCGCTGAGTTACGAGGTGAAGACAAAAACTACAAATCCGTCTATTTGGCGCCGTCATGTTGATCAGATGCGGGCCGCAGAACCGTCAACCACTACATCAGTCTACAGCCCTCCTACACCAGTTCTCGATGTGACGGCACAGCCGCTGCTGCAGGCAGTTTCGCCACCGAAATTTGCAGTACCATCAACTGTGCCAACACCTAGTGAGTCTACAACCAACGCAACACTCACCAACAGCACACCTGTCGTGGCAGCAGAGATCGTGGAGCGACCTGTGGCCGGTGCAGCAGTGACCAGCGATACTGAAAGGCGTTACCCAAGCAGAACCAGGAAAGCTCCGGACAGGCTAATTATCTAGAAAGGGAGGAATTGTAGTATGCTGACTGCTAGCTGCTAGGCTGCGCTATATATATATATAAGACTGACGCACAGCAGCGCACGCGCTGCGGATCAGAACTATTTTAGGAACATTGCGTTTGATTTGAGTTTAGTTTGATTTTATTCAAATAAGCTTTACGTGTAGTTTTTACATCGTACCTTCGTTTCCGCTACACTATATACTATCGCTCACAGACTTCTATATATTAGCTATATACCAGAAGTTTACCTGTCCCAAAGACGAATGCTTTAACATTAAGATTAACTCATTTTGGGATACTAAAGTGTTAGCAATATAATACAAAGATATTATGGTGAAGTTTTTAGAAGCCGATTTAAGTAAAATCTAAAAATATTGTTTTATCGTGCATGCGCACTACAAATCAAATGAAAGCAAATAATATTTTTTTGATAAATAAAATGATGGATTAGAACATTGCTAATTTTTATGTATTTATTTATTTAATTATTTATTAAATTAAATTGCCATAGATACCACAGCGTCTTAATAAAAACGTCTTAAACAAAGTCATGTTGAACTATTAAATCAAACGAAAAAGGAAATTACATTTTTTGACAGAAAAAGGGTCGATTAGAATATTACTAGTTTTTAATATTTTAAATAATTCAAGTTTTTTATTTATTTATATAATGTTTTCTTTGTCATAGATACCAAAGCATCTCACACAAACGTCTTGCTAGGCTATTATACAATATACAAGTCTATGGGCTGCTCGTATATATATGGAAGTAGATTTCAAAGAGAAATAAATATAGGGTTGTTTTAATTTTAAAAAATTGAAGTTTTCTTATGACCGAAAAACTTTCCAGGCCAAACAAAATTGAAATTTAGTTTACGTAACAAAGTTTGACGGTTTCAAACTAGCTTTAGCAAATCTGTTTTACGTTTTATTGGCAAAACACAGTTAGGAAAGAGAAGAAAAAAATGAGCGGAGTGGAAGAACGAGCAGGATTGAGAAAGCGAGTGGGAGCGAGAGAACTAACGGCAACGGGAGAACGAGCGAGTCTGGGAAAGCTAGTGGGAGCGGGAGAACGACCGGAACGGGAGAACAAGTGGGATCGGGAAAGCGTTTACAAATCACTTCCTCGTATTTGTAAATTTAAGTGTGACACGTCATGGGCTTCAATTTTGTTGCTATCGCATTGCTGTTTCCACCATCAAAATAATTTTCATCATAAGCAGTGCTAATTATTAATGAAAAGATTTTAATATGAATTTTATTGAATTATTAATTCAATCATTTTTTAATAAAGCTCATTTTTTACAGTTCCAAAGCACTACAATTCTCCAGAATATCTAAATGAAGAATGACAGATTTTTCTCCAAAAAGATTCAAAGAAATAATTCTCTTGTTCAAATGCGTTTTTTCCAAATATCACTGAACCAATAAAACCAACTTACCAGCATAAACTTGAAAATAATTAATAACAATTAAATGTTTAAAAATAATTATTTGCAAAAGTATATTTGATTTTATTTAATACTGCAGTCATAGTAGAAAAGTTCGTGATGTGGGAAAGAGCGAACTAAAACGCATATAAGTTTTTCGGTCTTTCCGTGGGTCAGACATTTAAGTATTGCATGTAATGCATGTATTGCATGTATTGCATGTATTGCATGTAATGCATGTATTGCATGTATTGCATGTAATGCATGTATTGCACGTATTGCATGTATTACAGCGAAAAAATCAAAAGTTAGGTAATTACAAATAACCCTAACAAATCTTCAAATATATTTTTGTTTCAAGGGTTTTATCTACCTGACAGTTGTTCTGAGCATATTTAAATTAAAATGTACAAATATATAACTTGTTTTACGCTAATCAATTTTAGTAATTTATTTTATCAGTACTGCTGGAAACTAAAAAATTATCAAATTTTATTTTTACTTTAATTTCATTTGTTGAAATTGCTCTCTTATCTTTAAATAACATAATTATTTATCGGCAAGGAAAATATAAAATATACTGAATGTTAGATATTGCAATATTTAATATCGTATTATGTTCAAAGGTAAAACTTGATTGTAACTTAACTTAAACTTAACATGGAAATGTACAGTAGAATAAATATTATTTTAAAATATTTTAAGCTTTTACAACATCGATTAAATATTAGCAAAATATGATCAAAATGGAAATAAGATGAAAAAGTTAACAAAAGTGCACGATTCATTTTCAACAGTTTAAATGATAACAATAAAATGAATAATTATTTAAAAAGATATACAAATTATACTCACACAATGACCATTAAATATTTCGCAATCAACTAGCGACGTCAACAACGAACTATAATTTGAAATGGCTAACAAGAAAATATTTATTATAATTGGTCATGTTTAGAAAGTATAAATTGCATGCTGACGCTAACAGGACTGCTCCGTAAACTGACTGCTTCAAAGCCACAAAAGATTTTGTCACGTTTGTTCTTTTTAGTATCACGTATGAATATTTTAAACATTTAATCATATTGCAAGCAGAAACATTTTGAATTTGCATGAAGCGATGATTCATAAATAGATTTACATCGTCACATTGTTACGTCATCTCGACGACAACAAATAAAAGTAAAACAAATTTATTCGATTTTGTCATGTAAAAATACTAAAAGTTTTGCCGATTTTGTTTTGGTAAATTTTAAACTCTCTCCGTCCAAAAAGTAAAAAATATAAAATCACAGCAATTACAAGAGAAAAATGACGTCAAAATAAAATATATATATATATAATAAAATAATTTTTAAAAACGTTATTGGATATAATTAAAACATAAAATTTACAAATTCATGGTTTCAGCTAATAGCTAATTGAAATGAAAAACAGCAAAATAAGCACCATACAAGACTGAGGTTTTCAAGTTTTGCCAGGTCAGCTGCATGAAATTTGTTCCCATTTTTTGTGCTTACTTTGAGATCATTCATCATCAATACCGTGATGGTTTCTATCTGGAACGTCTCTCAAGGAATGCCACTGAGCTATTGGTCTTCTTGGGTTGGCCAACATATCCGACCAGTGCCTCAATTCAGTGCCAGATGAGTTGCAGCCAAGCACCACACGACCAATTGGCTCAGAAGATCCAATGCGGTCGTAGTCAACTACGGTTATCAGCAGAGTCACTTTCTGAGAATTTAAGTAATATATGTCAACATAGAAATTTATAAATGTCAAGAATAAACAAGCCAAAGGTTTAAATCTTCTAACATTTAAGCGATATGCCACATACCAGAACACGTGTGACACAACTATTCACAACCTAACATAAACAAAACCAGAAGACAACGTATTTAATTCATGGCTCACAAGCGATTGAGTTTAAAGTTTGAAAACTTGTATTTTTACTGAAATAATTTAATAATTTTTCTAATTTTTTGAGTTACTTAAAAAGAGCACTAACTTGAACCTGTTCAAATGGAACTTCAAAACTGAACGATTCATTAAAATAAGGATTCAATGTACATTTTCTTACAGTCGTTTTTTTCTTTTTCAATCTCTTTCCATTCATTGTCAAACATAATTTGACGTATGGATCTGAAATTTTAAGTCTCCACAACTATATTTCTGTTGCACAAATGTAATTTAAAAAACACAAGAAAAGTAATACAAAACCAACCCGTAAAAACCAAGTTTTTATTATAAATCCCTTATTTGAAAAATCTATCCTTGGTTTTTTTAATAAACTCGAAGCTGGTGGTTTTATTTTAATTTAACCAATAATTTAACTAAATTTAAAAATTTGATTGCACTGTAAACAAACAGATTTTGAGATGTAAAACTATCTCACTGCTTAATCTTTCAAAAATTAGCGATAATTTGGAAATTGGTTTTATCTTTATGCGTGAACTAGAATTCACTTTGAGACATTTATACAGTTTCAAGTTCAGCAACGTTTTTCAAATTTGATGTTTTCTAATTGACCCTAAAATTTTATAGAATGCCCTGTCATTGAAAACAGTTTAATTTATAATATTTCAGCTTGATTTAATGACTTTTGAAAATAACAATTTAATTGTCAATCATTAAACAAGTTTCGAAATGTTAAGCAAATTTGTTTTGGGGTTTCCATCTATTAGGTTATATTAATAAACTGATAAAACCTATTACAACCACTACCAGTGTCGTCTTTCAGGGGAAGCATTGATAATGCTTGAGGGTACTGAATCAAAAAATGTATTTCTGCATTAACTAGCCATTATTTTCTTTTGCTAAGCCTTACTTTAAAGAAAACTAAACTAAATTTTTAGTTTCTAATAAAAAAAACTTTGTTGGAGCGCCCCCATTAGTCACAGGTCTCACATTAATGCTGATAGTTTCATAACATTAGCTACTCTAAAAGTTGGTATTTTTTTGTAAAAATAGAAAAACAGTGAAAAAATTTAAATAAATAACCAGTAATAAAACAAAAGCGCTTGAACTGACCTGAAAGACCACCCACATCCATTTTTTTTAAATTTTTTGCTTCCAAAATGACAACTGTAAGTTTTCCTGCAGTTGGAACATATCTGAGTGAGAAGCAGATGTCTCCAAGTTTACTTTCCTGCAGAATTTTATTTTTAAATTGTATATCAAACCATTATAGTAAATAAAAAACAAAAATGTCATTTATTTCAATCAACTGTGAGCACAAATCTAAAAGTACTTTTTCTGTTTCTCCTTCTGGACTACTCAGATCTTTCCATTCTTGGACTACTTGACCTAAATCTATTGAATTCAGTTGAACTTTGACCTGTCCTATTTGGTCGTGCTTTGAAAAACGATCAAAATCGTAGACAGTGAACACTAAAGTCTTGCTTGATACTTCAGCATAAGGAAGCTGCAAAAACCATCAGTTACATGAATGCAATAAACATTTAAAATAAAAATATTTGAAAAATATTTTTTTAAAGCAGCGCTCTTAAAAGTGGTTAGTCGTGAGTAAATTTTCCAAAATTTAAAAAAAAATTATTTATTTTTTCAAAAAGTTTTTTGGAACTTCCTTGATCAACAATTTCCCCAACTTTAAAAAAAAAACTTTTTTTCCTATTTATTTTTTTAAATAACTTTTTTAAAACTTTCTTTATAACTATTTTTTCAAAAAAAGTTTATTGGAAAAATTTTAAAATGGCCTTTTGCCCCCCACTAATTTTTTTATATTTTTAACGTCCTTCTTATTTATTTTTTAAAAACATTGTCCTAAAATCGTGCATTTTTCCATTTCAAATATGTTCTAAATCGTCATCCATATTTATTATTCCAAAAAATATTTGGAAAATTTGGAGTTGTGAATTCATGTATTGGCTTGTTTTCAAAAACTTTCTAAAACTTTCTCCATTTTCATTTCTTCAAAAAATATTTTTTGAAAATCCTCGGAGTCCCCTGTCTTCTATCAAATGTCGCCGCTGGATTTGTGAATTGCTTTCAAAAGTATGTTTATGTGCAAAATTTGAAGTCAAAGGATCATTAGGAAGTTGTTTAAAAATCGATTACAAATTTTTCTTTCAAACAAACATCAGATGAAGTTAATAGAAGTGTATAAATAAATATTTTTCAATATTCAAATAAATTTATATATTTGAATATTTGGCATCTCCAAATTGCATCTTAAAAAATAAAATCACCACTAACGACGAAATAAACAAATTAAGATAACAATATGCTAAGTTATGATTTTTATAAAAACATAATTTTGTATTATAGAGAAATGATTTATTATGCTATATTTTTTGCAGTTGCAGTTGGATCTTAATTAAGCAATTTGATTAGTTTAACATAATTTACATCGTTCAATCTGTTTTAAATTTTTTGTATCAGATGTCCTGAAAAATATAGTTGAAAAGATTCAAAAATTTTGTTAAAAACTTTGCACCTTAAAAAGAAATGTTTCATTGAAGACAGGGTTGAGTGTTTTCCTGTGAATTTTTGTCTCAAATTTTTTCTTTCTGTCCGGGAGCAAGTAGACCTGAAACGTAATAAATTGAAATTTTTAAATAATATTTTATTTTCTAGATTATTTATTGTTGCAATAAAATTTTTGACAGAATAGGACGTTTTTAAATATAATTTTTACTTTGTTTATGCTCTTCTACATATTAGAAAGCAAACGACTGCCTATTTTGTTAAATATGTTTATCATACTGAACTCATATCATAGCAATATTTATTCACAACTCATTGAGTATTTAATGTTGCAACGTAAATAAATTAAAATAAATCAAGTCAAACATGCAATCTTTTTAAATAATACTTTGACGTAAGGATCGGATGTTCCAGAAATGTCCATCCCTGGTAGTTCGTTCGCTTGCAGTACTCCTACTGACAGCTGTCATTGTTTATCAAATAACTCCAAATAATTTTAACTTCGAATCAAATAATTATAATATTTGTCATTTTAATTGTTTACAATTGTACTGTAAATAATAAAATGCAAATCATAAAAGATGAATCCTTTTTTTTTCTTTTTTTGACAATATTTATTTAAATCTGCGACATTATTCTTTTTTTACTTTTACATGTAATGGACATATGTGAAACTAGAAAATATAATTTTAAGATGGGTGTATTAAAAAATAAAGTTTAGAGAGACGTCAGTAAAAATCATTAGCCAATCAAAAGTTAAAAAGTTAATTTCTTCAACTCTAAGGATAAAACGTTTTTGTGATATTTCCAACAGACCTCTCCTTTGGAAAAGTCGTAATCCAAATTAAATTGGAGTCTCCCCAGCTGACCATGACTTTCGGGCTTTGTTACGTCATCGTCGTCTTCTACACCCAATCCGCGAGAGTTAACATCGGGTTGAACCTATGATCAAATTGTGTGAAAATATTGTAAAAGGTCAACAAATCTACGATTTTAGTAAACTCCCATCTTCCACTTCTCAAAATAAGTAATTATTTAGCTTGCTGTTGAAAAGCGGGTCTTATAAACAATTTAAATGAAAGATTAAGTTGTTGCGAGAAAAACCTTTGAAGTATAAAAATTATGGAATAAAAATAAAATTACATACAACTTAAAAGTTAAACATGAATTTTTGTAGTTAAATAACATTTTGTATTCATCATTTTGATTATGCAACAGAAATGTGAACGATAATAGAGAAAGCGGGAATACCGCAAAAGGATGTAGGTTACCTCGGGGATTGAAACGTACGTTGTGGGGTTACATGGAAGTAAAAAAAATTTTAATGTATCACCCACTGATATCTATAAATAATAGAGATATATAGAAATCAATATATATATATATATATATATATATATATATATATATATATATATATATATATATATATATATATATATATATATATATATATATATATTATAGTAGTTCATAGTCTTGTACACGAGGTGTTTTAAGACCGAAATAAAGATAAAGATAAAGAATCCGATCAGATTATAGTGGTGTTAAACCAAAATGAATCGATTTCAAGACCACTACGATGCAAGCAGCCGTATTCAACACCTCAATTTTTTTTTAATAGTTTATAGTCATTTACACCAAGTGTTTTAAGACTGAAATAGCTGTATGTAGAAAGCACCTAAGTACTTCCTGTCGTGGATCATAATTTGATCTTTTTAACTTTTCCTTCCTCCTTTTTCCAGGCTTGGGACTGGCTTGCAAATGCAAGGCGGAGTTCAGCACTTCAACCGATTTATTTATCCCTAGTAGAACTACCGGAAATGGCTGTATGTAAGAAACACCTAAGTTGTACTTAGTAAGTATTCCTGTTGTAGATAATATTTGACTTTTTAATTGTCCCTTTCCCTTTATCCAAAATTGGGATTGACTCGCAATTAGTTTTTACAATTCTAATATTCTTATACATGGCACAAAAACCTCGGCCCGTCCCAACCTGTTTGAAAACCCTAAAAATCAAATCTCAGCATGGTCTGCGGGCCGTCCGACCTGTACAATATTTTAGTAAATATTAGGAAATAATGATTTCATTATTTAGTTGAACAAAAAGATTTGACCGAGCGTTACATACTATTTCCTAATATTTTTCATTCTTTGCAAGTGTTTTTATAAGGACGTAAGTAAGTAAATTTTTTGATTCTAGGACTGTTCATCAAAGGACGATTCATCAAAGGACTGTTCATCAAGGACTATTCATCAAGGGACTATTCATCAAAGGACTATTCATTAATGGACTATTCATCAAGAGGACGGTTCATCATAATGACTGTTCATCTAATGTTTATTCATCCAGCTGACTATTCATCAAAAAATTTAATAAAATTGTTTAAGATGTTATTTTCAACCAAAATATGTTACCAAAATGTAGGGCAATCTATATCAAGTTTACAGTGCTACTCTGCTTGCATCCAAATACTTTATTCTTTATAATAGAACTAGCGAGGTACCTTGTGTTGCACGGGGTTTTTAGAGGTTTTTTGGTCGTTTTTCTCTCTCGCTCCCGTTTTCTTCCCCGCTTGCTCTCACGCTCCCGGTCGCTTTCTCTTCCCGCTTGTCTCCCGCTTCCGCTCCCGGTCACAGCACCAGAAAAACTAAATTCGACTGTTTTCGTAAACCATATATGTACACATTTACCAAAGGCCACAAACACGTCAAATCTGGCATCGGTCGTTTAACACCAAGGGGCCAGGCTTCAAAGACACTTTTGCCTCGAGCAATCAGCAAATTTGTAAAAGACATGGTTGTAATATACAACAATTTTATTCGTCACATACAGTAAATAAAATAATTGGACAAGAAATAACGTCGAGATCTTAAGATCAAACGAGCAAAAGACAATTGAATAATAAGTTTTAAAAAACTGCTTTCAACTGTTCGTACAAACTGTAAGTATATACACACTCAAACAGCCAGATACCATACACCTCAAAACATCACTAACACCCGGTCTACCACTTCTGCCACACTTCAAAGAGACGAACACGCTTGCTTTAGCGAGGTCAGGAAAGGTCATTTCAAAGAGACGCTTACGCTTGTCCGGATCGTCGATAAATCAACCAGACTCAGATTTCATGCAAACTTCAAATAAAAACTAAATACATTGGAACTTATTTAATTGATATAAAAGACCTATTTTGTTTTTTTATTAAAAGTTGCGGTAGCGAATAGCGCTGAGAACAGCTAAAAAATGTAGCGGCTCTGTCATCAACGATCTTGTCAGCCAATGGTACCGCTCTTAACAGCCCTAGTTGCCATCACTATTTTTTTTTAAATTACTGATATGTTTGAAATTTATTTTATCAAAGATGAAGAACTGTCTTTTAAAAATACATCAAATTACTTTACGCTGAAAATATCTTGGGTATGTATTGATAAAGGTTGCTGAGTGGCTTCAAAATTTGATGAATAATCCTCTTGATGAATAGTCTTTAGATGAACAGTCCTTATGATGAACCGTCCTCTTGATGAATAGTCCTTCGATGAATAGTCTCTTGATGAATAGTCCCTTGATGAATAGTCCTTGATGAACAGTCCCTTGATGAATCGTCCTTTGATGAAAAGTCCGCATACCAATTTTTTAACGTGCCATCTCATGATAAGCTAATTGTAGAGCCTGTCTTAAGCTAGGTGGCAAATGCATTATTATGAAATAAAAACGTTCTGATGCTTAAAAGCTTGAATGTCAGCAGAGTTACGAATGTTGTCTGGTAGTCTTAGGCTGTTCGAAAAAGTCACCGCCCATCGCAGTGTGTTTAAACCCGCTTAAATGTCATAACGCACTGATTTGGTTTCCAAAATCATAGGTTGAATTTTATTTTCAAGTTTTGTTTTCAATGTGTAAAAAGTAGGAAAATGAAAGCATGTAATTAAATTATAATATGAATTACAGACAAAGGATGGAGTATTTGAACTTGCCGACTCTAAAGTACAGAAGAGACGAGAGTGACATGACCTTTAAAATTCTTAAGGGGTTTTATGATAAAAATTGTTCTCCAGCCTTAAAAGACTGATTGAAACAACGAGAACAAGAGGAAACTCCTTCAAACTAGATGTTCTACATGCATATGAAGACATGAGAAAATACAGTTTTTTCCCTGAGAGTGACCAGTTTATGCAACAATTTGAAAAATAATGTAGTTTGCTCAAAAAAAATGGAGATTTAAAAAAAATAAACGACGCGTGGATGACGAGGAGACATGTGTGGTGATCGTGCAGCGGTTGATTGAAATTGAAAGGCAAGAAGGCAATGTGCCTTACGCCTTATTCAATTAATAATAATAATAATTGATTGTAAAAATAATATCGAAAATCAAACAAAATAAACGATGCATTTTTGAATTTAGCTAAAACTATTTCCAGTCGCAAGAAATAATTTAAATGTTCGTGAGGCTTGCAAATTTTTAGAAATAGAATGATCATAGAAAGTTAAACGGAAATAGTATTGATGTATAGTATACATATAAACTATAGTATACATTGTATACTCTAATTTATTTAACAGATAATCTACATACATAATTTCTATGTCGGTATGTATGCAGTGGTGTAGCTTCAGATTCAGACCCCCCCGCAAAAATTGTCAATGGGCCCTTGCCCTTTCCATCACTTACAACGATAGTTTGTCCTTTGTCTGGGTATTACTGTAATTTTTTTCAATTATTTATGCATCTGCTACGTCGTGCATTTCAGCACATTTACAGCACTAATGATCATTTACACATTTGGTAGGCTACAAATTAAAGCTGACAATCTGGCAGAATGCGCTTTCTATATATAAGCAGTCTAAGTTAGAGAGAATATGATTGAGGTTTATAAAATGTTGTATAGAAAATTTAAAATTACTGTATCACCGGAGTTGGATTGAAATAAATTCAGTAACTCCAGAGAATATCATTTAAAGTTAGTTGCACATTTGACCCCCAGAAACCGTAATCATGATTTTAGTCTAACAATAACGTAACTTGTGATTGACGTTTATTTTATAGACAATTATAAAACGTAACACGTCAGTTATGATAATGAGCCAGAGTGTGAGTCTCAAGAATCAGCTGACACATCCAAACATAAACAGTTTCAATTTTAAAGTTATTCACCAAACTGCTAAAATTAACGTATGACACGCAGGCTGTGACGCAGCCTCTAGTTCCTTGACTTTCACTTTTCAGTTCACATCTCTTCAGCAGAAGGTTTTCCTGCGAGCTACTGCGGAGGCAAAACACTCAATAAGTTTGTCAGTTTTCATAAACTGTGCCGACTGAGCTTCAATGCTGAGTAGTGCCAAGGCACAAAGTCGATCTTGTCCCATAGTGCTCCGTAAGTAACTCCTAATGAGGCGTAGCTTTGAAAATGACCGTTCAGCAGTGGCGACTGTTACTGGCAGGGTGAGAAACAGTAGCAGTGCAGAGACAACGTCTGTGAAAGCTGAAGTCATCGTAGCGAGTTCCACAATCAGCAGATGCGCGAGGTCCGTGACAGATAAGAGTTAGGCAATTTCTTACTTGAGTAAAGATGCAAGTGTAACCAGCTGTCCTGGAAATGCTTAACTTAAGTCAGAGCCGTAGTTTTTCTGAAAAGCTGTGGCTTGTGATACGATGTCATGTTCCGGTGCAAATGACAAAACCTTAAGGAAAGTAATGGAAAAATGTGTGATAAGATTGTTCATTGCCGTGAACCGATGGGTATGCTGAGATGTCACAGTGTCAATCAGGCAGTTGGACACGGTGATCCGAAAACGTTCTTCCGCATTTGTCAATCCTGTGTCTTCGGCTAACTCATTAAAATGACGCTTCTTTTTTGTCACATGCGTCTCCTTGAATTTGGCTTCAACGCCCCAAAGCTGCCAAATTGTCGTTGCTTCGTCGACAGCGTCTGTGAATTTGTTACGGTAATCAGACAGATTATTGAATGCTGTCTCCAAATGATGCCCAGATTTTAGAAGATCAGTATTTTTGGACTGTAGATACATTGTGGCGGCATTGGTCGTTGACAACGATGTCGTCAGTAGTGATGTAAGACTTTTGTGAGTGCATGCACGAAGGTAAATTTTTTTATTAGTGGCCACATTAGGCCCCCCAACCTTCGTGGGCCCCCCGCATTGCTGCGTCTGCAGGGGCGGTAGTTACGCCACTGTATGTATGTATGTATGTATGTATGTATGTATGTATGTATGTATGTATGTATGTATGTATGTATGTATGTATGTATGTATGTATGTATGTATGTATGTATGTATGTATGTATGTATGTATGTATGTATGTATGTATGTATGTATGTATGTATGTATGTATGTATGTGTGTGTATATATGTATGTGTGTATGTATGTATGTATGTATGTATGTATGTATATATATGTATATATATATATATATATATATATATATATATATATATATATATATATATATATATATATATATATATATATATATATATATATATATAAAAGAACATGACCTGACTGACTGACTGATAAGCAACGCCGAGCTCAAACGCCTCATCATAGGAACGTGAAATTTGGAACTTATATTACTTTTATTGCGTAAGCATCCACTAAGAAAGGATTTTAGAAAATTTTGCTCCTGAGGGGAAGAAACTGGAAAACAAACTTTTTTATAAAAGAATGTATATCTCGAAAACCAAAAATGAGAAGATTTTGAAATTTGGTATATGGATTTTTCTTGAAAAATAAAAAGATGCGTGTTTTACCATTTTTTGAAAATTCGGTTTCCCGGACCTCAAATGTGGGTTGGAAAATTAGGTTATTTGGTTTTCAAAGTAGCTGCTACTCAAAAACTGTGATTGCTACAGGAGTAAAAATTAGTATTTAGTTTCTACTCCAAAAATAATGAAATACGTGTTTTAGCATTTTTTGAAAATTTGGTTTCCAGGACTTCAAATGTGGGGTGGAAAATAGGGTTATTTGTTTTTTAAAGTAACTGCTACTCAAAAACTGTAATTACCACAGATGTAAAAATTAGTATTTAGTTTCTATTCTAAAAATAAAGATATACGTTTTTCACCATTTTTTACAAATTTGGTTTCCAGGACCTTAAATGTGGGGTGGACAATAGGATTACTTGGTTTTTAAAGTAGCTGCTACTCAAAAACTGTGAATGCTACAAAATTAAAAATTAGTATTTAGTTTCTACTCTAAAAATCATGATATACGTGTTTCACCATTTTTTGAAAATTTGGTTTCCAGGACTTCAAATGTGGGGTGGAAAATAGGGTTATTTGGTTTTTAAAGTAACTGCTACTCAACAACTGTAATTGCTACAGATGTAAAAATTAATATTTAGTATCTACTCAAAAAAAAAGATATACGTGTTTCACTATTTTTTAAAACTTTGGTTTCCATGACTTCAAATGTGGGGTAAAAATAAGGGTTATTTGATTTTAAAATAACTGCTACTCAACAACTGCAAGCATTACAGATGTAAAACTTAGTATTTTGAAGTTTTAAGATATATATATCAGCTGACTTTATTACAAACTTTTATTTAGGTTACAATCTCCGTTGTGTGTGTGTGTGTGGCTTTCTCTGTACGCAAATCTTGCAAGTAAAATTTAACCACCTTTTTGACTAGCTAAAAAGCTGAAACTTTTAGCTAAGGTTTATATTGGATGGCAATACATGGTTAAATTAAAAAAACGTAGTTTGAACATTCTTTGTATTTCTAAATCGAGTGTATTTAAAACTAAAGTTTGTGTTAAAAAACTCGTTTTTTCCTTTACTTGTTTTTCCAATTATTTAATAAACTTAATTTACTTGTTAAGTGAAATAACACAGCAAAGAGCGCATATACTGTTGACTAACCTTCTCTTTCAAGGTCGTTCCAAGCATTTGAACTGCCTTCATGTCAACCGAGTTTTTATTTCTGAACGACTTCGATGATTTTCTTTTCCTCGAACAACACAGTTTACAGACGCAAGCGCAGCCCAGTAATATTAACAATATAACAAGAATAAAGCCACAAATCAAAGCCCACAATGGAACTGAATAATTGCAGCAAAAACGTTAAAGTTTAAAAATCTAATTTAATAATTATATTTATGTAAAAAATGTTTTAAAACCTACTTCCATTTGCTCCAGTTAATTTTTTAATAAATTCATCCAAAAAGTTTTCAGAATGTTCGTAGTGAGAGACTTCATTTGAAACATCGTCATTATGGTGATCTACTGTAGTGAATGTTTCATAGTCAACTGCAGGAGGAAAAACATCTTCTTTATTTTTTCTTATTTGAAGGACGATTTTTTTGGTTGTCATGCCAGCGAGAAAACCAGAAAAAACCTAGTTTAAATATTTCAAAACTTATTTAAATAATTCAAAAAACATAGTTTAAATATTTCAAAAACTCATTTAAATATTTCAAAAACGTATTTGAATATTTTCAAAAAATATAAACTATTTTGTAAGCCATAACACCTTCAATACTTTGTTTTGCACAAAAACAACGCGGAGAACAATATTAACTGAAAAGTAAAATATGTTATCTTGTTTATTTAAGGTATTAAAACGTTTAAAGCATTTTTCAGTAAAAGATAAGAACTAGAAACGTTAAACATTTTAGACTAAAACTATGCAAAATGCTATGAATTTTTTTAATATTTGAATCAAGCATTTGATTTTTTATCTTTAGTGATTTTTGTGATTTTTTCACAAGTTTTTAAACATAATCATTATTTTTTCCGCCATTTTGTTTTTCCCAGATGCTTTCAAACCAACAGAAGTAACGCAAATTTGATCAAAATAACTTCATTTCTATATTAATTTGATTAGTTTTTTAATATTTTTTAAATAACTTAAAAAGTGGAAAAAATTAAGATTTTACGAATTCTGAAACAAAAATTATTGATGTAGCTTATACGGGAGATTTATTGGGCGCCTATTAACCAGGTCATAACATTATACTACAAAAAATATGTCATACATTTTTTGCATAAAAACTTGAAAAAATAAACAAGACTACTCTTTTTGAACAAATGCCAACAAGAAACATAATTATCTTTCCGACAGGGACGTTTCCAAGGGGGATGGGGGATGCATCTTATCTTCCCATCAGAGTATCAAACTTTTTTAGGGTAGAATATTCGGGTTTTGGGAGATGACCGTAGTTCAAAGTAAAGTTGTTGACAAAGACTTAGGACTACCCCTGGTCATCAGATTTTTTAAGAGAAAAAGTGTGATTCTTTGAAAATAGAAATATGAAAAATACTTGCAGCTATCTTCTCGGTCATAAGCATTTTTGGTGAAACATTTTGTAAAAGTGACGTACTTACATTTAACTAATCAAATGTTGTTCTACTTGTGAGAAAAAGTTAGCATTTCTGTGCTACAAGTTACTTATTTCCGTATCATTTTATAATTTCCGATGATCGATTGATAATAACAAAGCTGGTTGTGTATATTATTGAGCTATCGACTATCAACTTATTTCAAGTTAAAGAAAAACTTATAAATTTTCATCATGTTTTCAAAGACCGAAGATGCATAATCAGGCATTTTATTGCGCAGTGGTAAGACGGTCATGTGGTCTGTTCTGCGAAATATCAGCTGTTCGTTCAAATCTCTTGGGCACTGCCACTGCTCGCATGTGATTAGAACGCAGTGTAAGGCCATGGATACAGAAACTGGTGGTGCTTCACTAAAATGAAGGAAAGCTAAATAGCTTAGATGTTTTTCAGACAATATATTGGTAGTTTTCAAGTACGAATAATCTTAGCAAAGCTTAAATTAGTTAAAAAATTGAATAAGACAAAATATCAGTAAAAAACATTACAGCTTGTTTTTTATTTGAAAATTACAATATAAGTGCTTTATACTGTTATTTTATAATAATGAAATTCTGAATTGTTTATAGTTTAAACAGAAAACTAAAAGTTTGCTAAATTTATAAATGTGTTTATTTAAAAATAACTTGAATAAAAAAACAGATTCATACGCGTATCAGCCGGAAGATCAAATTTATAAAGCAGTACAAACGTCTTCTTTACTAATTTTAATTATCGTAGAAAATGTCCAGAATAGCATTCAGAAAATAAAAGCGAACATATGTTGGCTGTCCTGGTAGCTTTGCTGAGATGATGTCAATGGCATCCTCCTTCCTTCCAAGCAGGCTCTTCCAACCGAATGTTTAAGCCCACGTGCATGCATTCAGCAGGCACTCGTTTCTTCCTTCTTCCGTGTGCTGTTTTCGTGTTTTCCACTCGATACGAATGTACGTGCATGCCTACCTTCGTATGTACAACATTCACGTAGAGTAACTCCAGTGAGTGTTTATCTCTCAATTTCTTTAATATTTAAAATAACATTATTGAATTTGAATCATAAGAAATTGAGTTGATTAAATTATTCATTATCTAATTAATCTGAAAACCATTTTTTATTTCTTCTTTCTTTTCATTCTTAAAATTTCATCAGGAAACGACTTGCACGGTCGCCTACGCTCTGCTTCGATATTCGTACGTGACCTGCACGTTTCATTCATCATAAAAATGCTCGGTTGGTTCTCATCGTCGGGTTGGCATTGTTTGTCGTTTTCACCGGTTACTTGTCTCAAAAGGTAATATGCTGTGCTATAAATGATTAATAGAAACCCTGTGAAATGTAGGGAACGCTTTTTACAGTTCATTTATAGGTTTACTTCTATCCTGCTCAGGTAATGGAGTTACCTTTTACTCCATAACGTGGGTATAATAAATAGCATTAATGTAACTATTTAGAAAATATCAAATGTCAAACTCATTTTTTTGTGAGAATAGATTCAGCAAAGAATTAAAATTAGGCTAATTCCTGAAATGTTGCATACCATTTGTTGTTTTTTTTTCATTTCACGGTTGGCAGTTTGACTTTATGAAGCATTTGAT
This sequence comes from Erpobdella octoculata, assembly GCA_963978895.1. Taxonomy (NCBI): domain Eukaryota; kingdom Metazoa; phylum Annelida; class Clitellata; order Hirudinida; family Erpobdellidae; genus Erpobdella; species Erpobdella octoculata. Next base: position 23,705,289 of record OZ022243.1, on the reverse strand, counting down.
CGATTTTGCTAACTTGAGGAGTGGAGGAAAAAAGAATCTTTGATTTTTTTTATTTAGCTTGGTGGTGTAATTTATATTTATGGAAATTACAACACGACAGGAACTTTAAAACTCAAATTTATTTTATTTAATATATCTGCTCAGGGGTAATTCTACTAATAACAAGAGAACTTCTTATATAGCGGCATCAACCGATGAAGACATTGCCGTGAAGTTCAGTTTCTTCATTAACACCATTGAAACATGACTTCTCTAAAATAACCATCAGTTCATCATGATCAAAACTTAAATTTCTTTCATTACGTCATATCAACAAATCAACTCATCACCATTGTAATTGTAATTGTACATTCCTTACAGTGAAAACTGTCACGGATTTCATAGTGATGTTTTAACGACAGAAAAAATGTCAGGCAGCATTACAAACCGGCTATTCCTGAATTAAAAGTAAAACACGTTTATAACAAAAAAGTAATTTAAACTTGAGAAAGCTCAGTGGAAGTAGTTAGAAAGGTAGATGAAGTTTCTCAAAAACATGGGTTTTGGAATTTTTACACAAAGCATCAGAGAGAGTACCTACTACCAGCGAGCCAGGTAAATTACATGAGTTATCTCTGGTAAACAGACAAACAAACAAGACTATTTAAAAACGCATAAAAATGAATATCTTATGAGTTCTTGACGCCTTAAATCCTGCTTTTTTAAGTGAGATTGAATGGAGTTTTTTCTTCACGTAAAGTTTTATCTCAAAACCAATCAACTTGAGTTTAGGGACAACCAGCTTATTAAATGGGAAGAAAACTTCTTGTGGTTACCATTGTACATTGGTGTTAAGGTTACGTAAGGCTGGTACAAACGTTATTTTGTCAACAGAATTACGAAAGGTGCAAATCTCTGTGCTTTCCTCTTGCAAAGAGTTCATCTCGGGGTTCATACACCCTGCTGTACCCCACCTGGCGACCAGCATGCTACTATTTTTAATTTCGGTTTTTGTTTCGTTCTTACTAGGAAAATATACCTATTCCACGATAAAATCATGATTTTATTTTCATTTTCCTGTTTATAGAATAAATAAAAACAAACGTTTCCTGAATTCATTTTAGAAGATGGTCTGATTTTGTTGTGTCGAGAAAGAAAGAATGTGAAATTAGACATCCATTTGTTTACCTCAATAAAAAACGAAACAACATCATAATGTCAATAATTTTGTAACGCGGTCTAAGCTGGATTGAACGGAAAGCCAAATTATAGCAAGAGCGATCAGTGATAATTTTGTTAATTCGCTTGCACACAATTTGCCACCAATTTGGTCGCTGGTTGCTGTTGGTTATTGTATTGAAAACATCTGTTCTAAAACAAATGCAAATGTTTACATAACTCAAGATTATAAAAAAATGCGACCCTCGTTTTTAATTTAGAATTTTACTGTTAGCTCCTAGTATGTATGTTAACAATTTTTATATAGAATTAATTTGTGTTTTTATTGCATACTAGCGGGGTTCCCGGTGTTGTTAGAGGTTTTCTATCGTTTTTCTCTTTTGCTCGCGATAAGTTCCCCGCTTGCTCTCCCGCTCCCGGTCGCTTTCCCGCTCCCGGTCACTTTTCCGTTCCCGGTCGCTTTCCCGCTCCCGGTCGCTTTCCCGTTCACGCTCGCTTTCCCGCTCTTATGGTCGCTTTCCCGTTCCCGCTTGCTCTCCTGTTCCCGGTCGCTTTCCCTTTCTTACAAACATCAAACAAGCAACATTGCAAGTTAATATAAACGTTGTAAAAATCAAAGTTTCTATTAGAAATTTTTGATTGACTTCTGTCAACATTTTAATAAGTTTTTGTAATAGTCCTAATTACTCGAAAGTTCAAGCGCCATCTAGTAAATAATTTTAAATGTATTACAAAATAAATATTCAAGTTATTTGCAATCAAAATCAAAATCATTCACTTCAGAGTGATTTTGAAATCAAAATCATTTTTTCTTTCCACCAAAAAATGATTTTAAATCAAAATCATGATTTTGATGATTTAAAATCATGAAATCATTACTAAGAAGTTTGCGCTTATTAAAATTGCTACTGATGAAAATTCTTCTAGAATTCATTACAAGTCACAAAATCTTTATTTCAAAAAATGCTTTGGTTTAATTTCAAGAGTGTTAATTTCTCAAAAAGTGAATCAGAAAGTTTGTTTCTTCATGGCATCTCAATCAAAACTGCTATACCCATACCGAATAGACGCTAAACAGGCGCAGATGAAGGAATAGGTGTGTTGTAGTACACGAACATCTTTCTGACAATCTGGTATGAATCAAAGTGCTGCAAAGAGCAGTCTGTATAAAATAAAAGACCTAGCACCAGGTATGATGGTAATGACAAGGATGTTAAGCATGAGTAAGTGATGTCTCATTTGCCTACCTAACAAGTTTAACAGTTGATTCAGTGTGCACCACTGCTGACAATTGGTCAGTTAACAACAAACGTTTTTTGGGAATGACTGTACAGTACATTGGTTATCGTTGTGCAAAAAATTGCTGGTAGCCTTTTTGGTTCTCGAGAGTTCCTTGTTGACACAGTTACAACACTTAGCGATTACTTTTCTATCCACTTCTTTAATAATCTTAAAAAAATTTCCATCTAAAATAACAGGCAAACGAGCTCCATCCATTTTTTACCAATGCTTTTATTAACTCGTCGTCTCTGTTTCTCTGTCTGTCTGTTTCTCTGTCTGTCTGTTTCTCTGTCTGTCTGTTTCTCTGTTTGTCTGTTTCTCTGTCTGTCTGTTTCTCTGTCTGTCTGTTTCTCTGTCTGTCTGTTTCTCTGTCTGTCTGTTTCTCTGTCTGTCTGTTTCTCTGTCTGTCTGTTTCTCTGTCTGTTTCAAATCTTGCAATCAATTTTTGAGTCACTTCCTGATGATAGATTTTTTTCAAATTTTGCATACATGCTCAAAATAGAAGACAATACAATATTCAATTATTAGTTTTACAATAAGTCAATTAATTTAGTTAATTTTCTTGAGGGTTTTATCGAGGGGTTTCTTGAGGGTTTTCTTGAGGGTTTTCTTGAGGGTTTTCTTGAGGGTTTTCTTGAGGGTTTTCTTGAGGGTTTTCTTGACCACAAAACGCTAACCGACTGGCAGACTATTTTACCAAGTTAACACGAACCACACTCACTGACCGCGATTCTCAAGCGTGTACGAAATTTTCATGAAAATAGTTGAGATATTTAAATTCGATGCTTTTTGATGATATTTTTATTATTATTACCAATGCTTTTATTAACTCGTCGTCTCTGTTTCTCTGTCTGTCTGCTTGTTTCTCTGTCTGTCTGTTTGTTTCTCTGTCTGTTTCAAATCTTGCAATCAATTTTTGAGTCACTTCCTGATGATAGATTGTTTTCAAATTTTGCATACATGCTCAAAATAGAAGACAATGCAATATTCAATTATTAGTTTTACAATAAGTCAATTAATTTAGTTAATTTTAATTAATTTCGATATTTCGATATAATTAAGATATTTCGACTTTAATATAAAATAAAAGAGTAATATAAGAAAAAATTGATTGCAAAATTTGTGTTTTAATTACATATAAGAGCATTGGTTTTAAAAATTCGTTTTTATTTTACTTGTTTAACAACCTTAACAGCGGAACGTAAACAAGTAGCACAAACCAGAACAAGAAAGACCGATTAGATACATCGATGAGCAATTAGTAAAAACCATTGATATAACAATGGTAAAAACCATAAGCTAATAGCATAGAATTACTACAAAAAATTTTTGATTTGATTTTAAATCGTGTAAAATCATTTTCGCTTATGGAAATTTGATTTCAAATCAAAATCAAAATCACGCATTTTCAAATGATTTCAAATCAAAATAAAAAATCCCATAATATGATTTAAATCACGATTTCAAATCATTTGATTTCAAATCTTACCCAACACTGGTTCTTTGAAATAATGATTAAATCGCTTAGGAAACTATTGAATATTGTTTTGGCGGGTGGCTAAAGTATATGCTGAAAGTTTCAAAGTTCGAACCTGTCTAAAAGTTGGTGAAAAATTAATTTAAAAATTTGATCACAGAGAGAAAGACCGAGAAGCCAAGTTAAATAAAGTATGTAAAAACGGGTGGTTTTATTTCTTTGAAGAAAATATGTATTGCTTAACATTTTTTATTTAAAGATTTTTTTTCTTTAATTTATTATATATCTTACTTAAATTTGGCCAAATGAATCTAAAAACTTAATAAAATGCATTGTCGTTAACGACGAGAATAGTTGATAAATGGAATCAGCTCTCAAACAGTGTGGTATTGTCCAAGGGCGAAGCCAGGGGGACCGTGGGGGCCCGGGCTTCCCCCCGAAACCTTGCCAATGTCGATGTTGAAGTGACGCGCGTGCCCATGTTTTCGAGACATATTTGAGTTAACAATTATTTTGCAAATTAAATATTTAATAAGTTATCAAAAATGTTAGGGTGAGAGTTGTCCATGGGTCTATTTTTGAAAACCCGACCCGCCAGAAAATCTGACCGGACCCAACCTATTTTGTTTTTTCTTTTGTAACCTGACCCACCTGTTTTCGACCCGACCCGACCCACTTAAGCTAGGGCCCAATTGACAGAGTGGCCACAGCCCACATACCACAGTTGATGTTCTGCAACATTGTCAATATTCTATCTACCCGCAGATAAATACGCTGCTGAAACTCTTCACCACTTCCCCTCTCTTCCGCGACAGCCGAGAGATCCTTCTCAACTATGCGCAGACTCAATTCTTATCTACGCACCACAATGGACCAGACAAGACTGAATGGGTTTGCCCAGATGACTATCAATCGCGACCTTAAAATTAATGAAGAAACCGTCATCGACATTTTTTCGCAGAAAAAACATCGGCTGAATTTCATATTGTAATTTACTATTCTAAATTAAATGTCTTATGGTTTGTTATTACTAATTATTGCTGAAACTGTCGTTAAAACTTGACTTTTGTTGGGCGTAAATTTTATAGACAAAACTCTTTACTAGCCAGTTTTTCCCCCCGCTCCCCCCCCCCGAAAAAATTTCTGGCGGCGCCCCTGGTGTTGTCAAAGAGTGTAAATGAATTTAAAAACAACATTGATAGGTTATAGAAAAAGAAAGAGTGAATGAAAGCAACCGAAGATAGAAAGAAGTCTTAAGAATTTTGTCTAATTTACTTTATTTTACTTTACTTTACACCAAATTAAATACACTTAAATACACCAAATTTCAGGAAGATTGAATGATCGAAAGTGCTTCGAATTCAATCCTATTTACCCACCCTGACAAACTAGAAAACGTTTGTAAGAACACATTTTCACACAAAACTAAAGTTAATATTTATATTTGTCTATCTTCCTGCAGGGACGTCAATTAGGGGAGGCAGGGGGGGCGATCGCCCACCCCCTGAGTTTTCAGTGGGCCCCGGCACTAAAGTGGGCCTCACGCAGTTAAGTGGGCCCCATCACTAAAGTGGGCCCCACGCACTTAAGTTAGTGGGCCCTACGGATTTTTAAGTGGCCCTTCCCAGAATTTTCAGTGGGCCCCACATACTTAAGGGGCCCCGGTACTAAAGATGGGCCCCACGCAGTAAAGTGGGCCCCATCACTAAAGTAGGCCCAACGCACTTAAGTGGGCCCCCGCCCTTAAGTGGTCTCCCGCGCTTAAGTGGTCTTCCGCGCTTAAGTGGGCCCCCGGCACATAAGTTAGTGGGCCCCCCTGATTTTTAAATAGCCCTTCCCGGACTTTTCAGTAGGCCCCCGGCACTAAAGTTGGCCCCACGTACTTAAGGGGGCACTCGGCACTAAAGTGGGTCCCACGCACTTAAAAGGGCCCACTACTGAAGTGAGCCTTACGCACTCAAGGGGCCCCCGGCACTGATGTGGGCTCCACGCACTTAAGTGGGCTTCGGTCTTACGTGAGCCTCTGCACTTAAGTGGGCTCCCGGCACCTAAGTGGGCCCCTGCTTACTTAAGTGGCCCTTCCCGGACTTTTCAGTGGGTTTCCCGGCATTAAAGTGGTTCCCCGTACTTAAGTGGGCTCCCCGCCCTTGAACGGTCCACCGCACTTAAGTGGCTCCCACCCTCGTTTTCACGTGAGCCACCACACTAAATTGGTCCCCCGCACTTAAGTGGGCCCCGGCACTCAAGTGGGTCCCTCTTAACTTTTACCTGGCCTTTTCCTGATTTTTGACTGGCCCTTCTCTGACTGTTAAGTAGCCCTCCCTGACTTTTATGTAGATTCCTGACTTTTAAGTGGGCCATGGTTAATATATGGGCACCTTTCAGACCGTTACTTTCAAAACTCATGGACATCATTCAGGGGGACTGGGTTTCGGACTTTTATGTGAACCAATAGTTATTATATATGGGCCCCTGTAGGATGTTTTGGTGTTTTTAGTGAGATTTGAGAAGAGAAAAACAGAAGCTTTTGTAATTATAGGATGCGGCCGTATGTAGAAAAATGCCGTCCCGGTTATAAAGATGATTGGCGTTATTCATAGCCTGGCCATGTAGGTTGTCCATAGAAATTAAAAGAGAGAAGAAACTATGAAGCTTGATCGTTCACGTCGAGATAGAGAGGTGTTAAAAAAGTTATGAACAGTTCAAAATGGAACGAGATAGGTCACAGATTTTGTATGCATGCATCGATCGCATTTTGTCTAAGTTGAACGCAGCATTTACAGAAAATAGTGATATTCTTGCATGCCTGAATTTCTTCAATCCGCAATCTGATGATTTCCTCTCTGCAATCTGCAGACCGAATAAGAACACTTTTGCGGCCAGTCCCAACCCGGATAAAACAATATCAAATTATGATCCACGACAGGATAATTCGATATATATTAGATATACTGATATTTGAGTCTTAAAACACCTAGTATAAAGAACGATTAACTATTATCAAATAACGATTTTAGAATTACCTTAATTTAAAATGCCAGCTTGTTTAGATTAACAAAAAAAAAGATATGAACTATTAGCCTAGATCCATTTCATAAAAATTCAGTAGATACTTGCATTATTGGGCCAAGAGGCGTGGCTAAGGGGGTGGGCAAGCTGCCCCGGGCGACATCATGGGGATGACAGAAAGAAGGTTCAGTGTATTCATATTATACTAACTTTTTCAGAAAATAAATGATTATAGCTTCTTTCGTTCATCAATATTAATTACCGTTCACAGCAGATTTTGATAGCTATAGCCTAGTTCGTAGAGACAGTTGGAAATGCTCTTATGATCACTCAGATGTTATGGTATGTGACCTCCCCCGGTCATCAGGTTTTTGGGAGGAAAAATAAAACAAGGGTTTAAAATTTTTTTTTAAAGTGGCTCCAACTACCCACCTCTCCGGTCATCAGTTTTTTTTTGGGAGAAGAAGCAAAAAAATGTTATGCAGGGGGGCGCAGATTTTGTGTTTTGTGCCCAGGCGCAGAGGAACCTAAGTGGGCCCCTGAAACATCTTGCCCCCCCCTAAGGTTTTGCTGAAATGACGTCCCTGTCTTCCTGATACTATCCTTTTTTACATTCTTTTATTCAACTTGCTATCTCTATTTGTGGGTTTCTCTGCACCCAAATCTTGCAAGTACAATTTAACCAGTTTTTTGACTAAATAGGAAGCTGAAACTTTCATATTGGATGGCAATACATAATTCAATTGAAAAAAATAACAAAAAAAACCAAAAAACTGAATTTGAATATCTTTCGTATTTCTAAATTGAGTGTATTTGAAATAAAAGTATGTGTTAAAAACTCGTTTTTTCCTTTACTTGTTTCACTTCTTAAAGTTTTTAATTCTGCTGCGCGTCTAGTCAAAAATTTGCACATTCTCAATCCAAAAAAGGTGATGACCGGGTGAGCGGGGATAATCGAAGGTATTTTTTCAATTTTTTTTCAAAAACACTTTTTTTCCCAAAAACGTTAATGCCCGGGGAGTAGTCGTAGGTATTTTGTCAACAATTTTACTTTCAACATGGGTTATTTTCTAAAAACTGGATATCCCATAGTCTAAAAAATTTTAATTTCTGTTGGGGATGAATTTCCCAATCCCCCTGGATCCGTCCCTGTCGCCATCTCTTCAACGTTTATTTACATATCAGTAGCTCCATACGACCTAAATTTTTTTAAGTAGGGTTTATTAACAAAGACAAAATTAGAAAAGGTACAAATTTCTGTTTTCATCTTTCAAAGGATAAGGTATACATGCATGCACGCACCCACTTTTTTGCACCCCACTTGGCTATGGGCCTGCCAAAGTAACACCTATTAAACTGAAATGTTTCTAATTATTTTTGCCTCGCATTCTAAAAATCGATTCCACCTTTTAATTTCTTATCGTTTTTTCTTCGTTTGCATGATACAAATTCTCCGTATGATTTTCAAAACACCATCGTTTATATTTTCGGTGTTCAATAATGTTTGACTTTAACAAATTTTTATTAAATAGATTTTATCAAAATATCGTAAATGACTTTGGGAAATTTAGTTGCTAGATGAATTTTATGCTAAGGCCATAGTACAGATTGTTATATTACTATGACTATATGACTTTATTACTGGGTATAGTTGGAAGGCGACTAAGGTCCCCTATTAAATTAAAAATATTAATTAATTATTTTATACTTTTTAGTTTTTTTAACAACCATCTAACGATTGTAAGAAAAATCTCAGGCAGCGAAGTATGCGATCTATCGTGGAAAACCAAGGAATACGCTCTTTGAAAAACACCACAGTTACGGATTCGACACTCACACTCAGCTACATAAGCTTATAAGCTAATTAAAAATAAAAAGTGTATATAACTCAGCCTTGCTTTTACAAGTCAGTCCTTAGACTGGAGAAAGGAGTAGAGAAAAGTTAAGAGGGTCGACAGGAAGCACTTCGGTATTAGGAAATGTTTTTATGTTTCCTGCCTACTGCTATAACTAACTTATAAAATTCTATTTCTAGTATTTTCTATGTAGGTGTACTTTTTATATTATTTTTTAATACATTAAATATTTTACTTTTCAACTTGTTTACCTTTCTCCTGATTAACACCTCGTCAAATTAAAATATCACTAAATTAAAAGATCACTAAAGATTAGCTAAGATCAATATTAGTCAGATAATGCCTTTTTTATCATTTTAAGTTTGAGCTAAGAAAAACAATTTTATTTTCTCAGTGCAGTCTTTTTTCAAAAGTAAGAAAATCTGACTATATAAAAGTAAAATTAAAGTAAAAATCTTGTAATTTTAATCTATAATCAATCATATTATAAATTTATAAATCAGTATGATTCAACCGTAGGTCTCTGGTGCCGAAGTTATATGGATATTAACTATTACTAGTATTACTAGCCTTTTATGATGGATATAGGTCATATAGGTGGTATAATAGACATCGACCTTTTAATGGAAGATGAGATGCCTTTCTTGGAAACTGACCAACAGGTAGTCATTTAAGTTTTGATATTTTTTAATGTTTCGATCTAGGGAAAATGTCACTTTGTTATCTTGGCTTTGTCCTGGTCTGCAAGTTAATGTCTCTGCTTAGGAAATAATGTCATTTTGGTCCAGTTTTGCAGCAACAAACAATAAAAGCAACTATGATGCACTTAGACTTGATCCAATCACTGTAAGATGTATTTAGGGGAGGCATCTTGCAAGTTCTTTACCATGAAAAACAGAAAAACATGCAGAGAGAGAGAGAGAGAGAGAGAGAGAGAGAGAGAGAGAGAGAGAGAGAGAGAGAGAGAGAGAGAGGGCAGGCCTTCAGAAGTTAGTAAAAGTGAGTGTACTTGCAGAAGAAGCTGACCACATGATGGAGAAAGAAAAAAACTTTGGAAGTCACATTTAGTGATGGGTTGTACAAAAACCTTAGAAAGGAGGAATCGTGCATGATTCCTGTAATGATGTGTCATACATGGGACATAACAGCACAAATGGCCTTCATAATAACATGTTTTATTATCTGCTTTATTTTTTGTTTTTGAAAACAAGAGTTTTCGGTAATCTTTCCCACGGACGGCCCGTGTGGCGGATTAATACATAATTCTCAGCTATAATTAACTATAAACACGACGAAAAGTAAACACTAGTTTAAAAATTATGATAATTAGTATAAATAATTTATTTAAAATGGGAAAATGTTATATAAAGTTATTTTAATTAAATAAACAATGTAATTATAATTTAAAAAATTTTACATAGAAAAAATTTGAGTTTTAAGGAAAAGTGTAAACGAAGGAATCGCGTAGCGTGTTATATAACATTATAACTATTACCACGGCGGTAGACGCCGGTATGCGATCTTTTTATTAATTTTATTTTTTACACTATATAGTATATTCAAACTCAGAATTTGTACCTTTATTTAAAATATTAGTAAAATTAAAAAAAAATTATATTGAAACTTTTTATGCGACTACCTAGGATAGGGATAGGGTTATGGGTAGGGATAGGGTTATGGGTAGGGATAGGGTTATGGGTAGGGATAGGGTTATGGGTAGGGATAGGGTTATGGGTAGGGATAGGGTTATGGGTAGGGATAGGGTTATGGGTAGGGATAGGGTTATGGGTAGGGATAGGGTAATGGGTAGGGATAGGGTAATGGGTAGGGATAGGGTTATGGGTAGGGATAGGGTTATGGGTAGGGATAGGGTTATGGGTAGGGATAGGGTAATGGGTAGGGATAGGGTAATGGGTAGGGATAGGGTTATGGGTAGGGATAGGGTTATGGGTAGGGATAGGGTTAGGAGTAGGGTAAGGGGTAGGGTTAAGGGTAGGGTTAAGGGTAGGGTAGGGTAAGGTTAGGGGTAAAGTTAGGAGTAGGGGTAGTTTCATTTTAATACGGGATTGCAATTTTACAGATTGCAATCACGGCGAACCGCCGGGGCAATAGCAGCTACCTTATATAAAGTGATTGCGGGGTTTACTTCGTTGTTTCTCTCGCTTTTTCTTTATCGTTTTACATAGAAACAGTTTTAAAATTAAAATTTAATTTTTTTTATAACTGAGTTTGTTTTTTAAATAAAATTTTATTATAAACTAATTTTTTTTATTCATTTCATTCATACGATCATCATACCTCACCACTCACAACTACGATGTAAATAGTGCTTGGAAAAGTACTACTTACCGTTTTCAAAGTCTCTCAAATTACGATAAATGTTTTTTTAAAATTAAATTTGGTATTAAATTTGTTTATTTAGGTTATTGTAACAAAATAAAAATAATACGACTATTTTTTTCGGCACGGGCCGTCCGTATGAAAGATTACCGAGTTTTCTGCTCTCTAACTATTTCAATGTTAAAGCATCTAGTATAGAACAATATTAAATATTTGTAAAAAATATTGTTATGCCACATTGAAGAATGTAAGATTGAAAATATGCTGCCGTATTCTTTGCAATGTTTTTATTTGTTTAATTTTTGGTTTGCATTATTAAATTTGCTTTAAAAAAAATTTGGTTAACGTAAATACAATATTGATTAGGAAACTGATAAAAAGGCTTTTATATTATTTAGTTTCTGAAAATAACAAACTTGCTAGTAATGGAAAGTTAGAGATTACTAGAAGGCTTAGCTTAGCTTTCCTTTAAAAAAACTAAATATTTAATTTTTTTTAAGTAATTAGCTAACATTTATTCATTTTTCTTCAACTAAAGATTGTAAAATTAGAAGAAAGAGACAAAGTTTCAGAAGAAACCTTTAAGATGAAAAGTGATTTTTTGATGCTGAAGCAGAAAATCATATGTACAGAGTTAGTGTTATCAACTTTGCTTACTACTTCCATTTATTATTATTTTATTTTTTAGACAATAGTGCCATGTCCAGCAGAAGCTGCTTAAAGGGCGCTTTACAATGTTGGCAACTTGCAGATAGGACTAATATAGATATATATATTATAGATAAGGCGATATTAAAATTATTTAGGAATTTTAAATATTAACATGTACACAATTAAATGTAGATATGTTGAATGATGTTTAAGTAGTGATGTTTTTTATGTTTTAAAGCTTATTCTCATTTAAGCAAACAACTAAGCAAAATAAATTAGTTTAGTTGTTGTTTTTAAAAGACGTGTTTATTAACCACATTTTTGGAAAGATATTTAAAGTAATGGAATAATTACTATTTTGTGATTAGTTTTTATTTCACTAAATCAATTTGGAGTAAAGTAGAATCATGTTTGATAATAAAAGTGGTTTAAATGATCCATAAACCTTTTCTATGACTTTTTCATTACTTTGGGAGGCATGGACAGGTCAATTATTCAGTGTAACAAGACTATTAATAAATATAAACAAAATTCAGAGGTCATAAAATAGACATAATAGTTCATTAAAAGATGCCCCAAATGTCTATTTCCCACAGTAACCATTGAATTTACTTGTAAAAAATAGCGATAAATATGATAAAAGTTAGCTTGAAAAAATGACTATAAATAAGTTAAAAATTCACTTAAATAATAGCAGCAAATAAGGTGAAAAATATTTAATAAAAATCAAATCGGTTTCTTCCTGCCCTGATTGTTAATTATAATTTTGAACATTTTTTTAATACACTTATAACAATGCTGGAAATTTAAACCTATAAAATTCCTAAAAAAAATCAAAATTCTGGTTAATTGCCATTAATTCAATGTAGTATATATGAATTATATTGTCATCAACCACTTAGTTCATTTAGTATTGTGGTAAGCAATAGTAAGCACGGCTGCTTGTCGTGAAGCCTACCTAGATTTAAATCCCAATTTGATCATTTTAAAATATTCTATGAGAATTGTAGCTTGTTGATTTATATATTAATATATAATAATATATAATATGAATATAATATTATAGATTTACATTTTTTAAACTTGCAGTAAACTAAAATTTTCATTAATAAAAACAGGACCCAACCAACTAATGTTATTATCAATCTTCTTCAGAACTTAACAACTATACATTATATATCTAAAACCTAAAAATACAAAAGTTTAAATAAAATTTTTCAAAAAAATCTTTTTAAAGATATTTACTGTATTTTAGCGCATATAGGCCGCTTTCGTGTAAATGCCGCACGCATCTATAATCCTTGAATTTTGCCTTTTGTGTAAAAATGTTTTTCTATAAGCCGCGTACGAATATAAGCCCCTGTCATCCATTGTATAGACTACTTGTTCAGTTGTATACATTGTAACTGTATACATTGAACACTTATAATTTTGTTAAATATCACATTATTTTATATTTATTCTATTTTCTGTTTTTAAGTTGTATCCTATGTAAACTTGAAGAAAATGAACCTCAGTGTCTGCATTATGTGTAAAAAAGTTCCTGAATAGGCCGCCTATAAGCCGCATGCTGGTTCTTACGTGTGTGAAAAATTGTATAAGCCGCGGCTTATATGCGCTAAAATACGGTATACATAGAGAAGATATTTCAAGTTTTAAAATTGAAAATTAAAAAAAATCCTTAGGCATAAATATCTTTCTTGGAAAGAGGTTTTAAAAAATTTTATTTCAACAACTTTTTGCTTAATGGTATGATTATTATTTCCCACCTTCAAATTTGTTTTTTAAGTAACTTTCCTATCATGAATTAATTAATTTTATTCCTATGCGTCTTTCCATCTTTCTTGTTATGCTTTTAGATGAACAAGTATTATAAAATATATTTTATTTATTTTCATTAAACCTTGTTTTTCTATCATATTCAGCTCATTGATTCGAAAGGTTCAAGAAACACAATATGATATCCTTTAAGCTGGAATAAAATATTATTTATTGGCAAATCATCAATTTATTTTTGTTTTGCATATTTAAACCTGATTTATTTGGCTTTGTTAAATTAATTTTCAATTTAATTAACGTAGATGTCATGTTATCATTTCTATCATGTTATCATGTTACCATGTTATCATTTTATCATGTTATCATTTTTACCATATTATTATTATTATTATTATTATTCAATTCGTCCATGAGTTTTTTCCCTTAACTTCTGAATTCACAGCATGAAATTCTGACTAAGAGATATTTAGAAATGTCTAGGCTGGTGGAAAGATTCAAAATGTGAGTTGTGATTTACTTTTAATTTTTCAGGATTTGTTCATGTCTTTATTATTTTTCTTGAGGGTTTGATTTGAAGTTTACTAATTTTTGTGAAATTATTAGTTAGTAACAATAGATTATTTTATAGAGAATGTGAAATCCATACAAAAGAGTTGCAGGAGATGCTGATTAGTTATGGACCATTGAAAGAGGTTTAAATTGTTAATTTCTAAGCTTTATTAAATAACAATTTATTTTGTTTTATGAATCTCACGTGTGGGTTTAGAGACATGCACATTTTTTTGTGTGCAAGACTCAAGTTTTGTTGTTATTTTCCTAAATAGGATGCTCTTTTTGAATTCAAAGTTTTTTTTACCATTTCTTTTAATTCTTTAGATTAAAAACCTCAGTGTTTGTTAGTGGCTAGCAAAATTTTAATTGAACTATTCAACCCACCTCCTATAATCCCATGGAGTTGAAACATGGAACAAAGACAATGCATTCTGTTAAATTTTTAGGTCTCTCCAGCCACCCTGACCCTCAAAATAGATTTTTGAAAAGCTATATCTTGGAAAGGCTTATTTATAAATAGAGGACTGATGTGAAAAACCACATTTTACTGTTTAAATGCTCAATATTCATTTTAGAGATTTTTCAGTTAGTTATTAAATTTTTTTAAATAGGAGAAAGAAGCCTTGCAGAACCTCTGCAAAATGCAAGAAGCACAAATTGAAGAACTTCAGTATTCTGTTCAGGGGTTGAAGGTATATATTTTTGCATTTAATATTGAAAATCACTGCATATTTAGACTAAATGTTTTTCAAAACTTTTCACAAAAAGTTCTTTATTTATTAGTTTATTACATTTTTGCCAATGCGTTTTGGAACACTACATTCTCAAGGCTCAATAATAATCTTTAACAGCAAATAATGGAGTTTCACATAACATGCAAAATTATGTTGCTATTAAGCATGGAAGTTTCTTTTGTTACTGTCCGAACGTCCCCAAAAAGTCAGTTTTGATCTGTTGTCAGAGGTTCGGCATAATATTATTTCTGAACCCGAATTTTTTTTGGAAATGCCTGGTTTTTTCAGAATCCCGAAAAAATTTAAAACTTTGCCCAAATTTTGTAAGCAAAAATTATCAAACTTTCCGCCATCTATTCAAGTTGAGACTTGGTATATAGACTTGCTACTCATGACAGTGCATTTTACCAAATTTTGGATAATTTCTGAAGTGATAAATTTTAGTTTTATTTCTTAAATTTAAAAAATTGTTTCTTCTATGTTCCAGTAAATAACAAATCCAAGTTTTAAAGGAATTGCAAAAGAATTTGTTTCTTTAGGTTCTGTTATTTATTTGTATGTTTATATGAGAAAAATACTGGACATCAGATTCCATTAGTTTTAGGCTACATTTTCGGCATTGTGACTGATCAGTATGGGGATGTCACAGGTTTGGATTTTTGGCTTTTCGTGCTTGGGTTCGGTTTTACGATTTTTCAAAAACTAGATTCTAATTTGCCATTTTGATTTTTCGAACAAATGGTTTGGTTTATGATTTTCAAAGTTTGGGATTCAAATTTTAAGGTTACAAAGTTTCTGGCTTGGATCAGGTTCGCAGTGGAAAAGTAATACTTGGCGCACCCAAGAGTGGGGGCTTCTAGAGTTAGAACTCCCCCCTCCGAAATTAGTCTAGAAATTTGTTTAATGCATGAAAACATATTACTCAGATTCAGTTAGTTTAAGTTAAACAAGAGAAATGTTATTGTAAAAATATTTTCTTTGCTTACCATGTAGTTAAACCCCCCAGCCCCTCCCAAAAAAAAATATCAAACAAAATCTACTGAGTAAAATATATGAATAAACTGTTTAATATATGATAGAATCACTTCAGTATTACAGTCTGCCATCTGCAGATCCTGACCGCCTCAATCGTAGTCCGATAGAGATTACTTTTTGATGAGCACCACAAGACCTCCGATTTGTCCGGGTTGAGTTGCAAGCATCTTCGAAGCAGGCCAAAATTTTAATGGATAATTCCGCTGTTTGTCCAATGCCTATAAATCTGGGAGCTTTTTTAAAAAGTTCAACTTCGTGTATCCGAAAAAGACCCAGTAGTACTTAATTTTGGGTCGGGTAACCATGACATCTCTAATTTCAAATAATTTTTGAATATCCCAAACTTTTGGAAATGGTTTTCAAAAGAAGTCTTTCGAACAGAAATTTTTCTGAACCCAATTAAAACTGAACATACAGAACAAATTCATTTCCATTTACGACATTTGCGCAAAAAAACCAGAACGACAAACTTCCATGCTTAGTTTCTACAGTTTGCTGAATTATATTAAAGCACTAAACAAAAGACATTTTGCAATTGAAATTATATGAAAGAATTTTAGAAAAGTTTTAAGAAGTTTTATAAAGATGTAGGGATATTTTATAAGGATTACCATCTACACACCATCACACAAAAAGAGTGGTTAATAGTCATGCATGAAGCAAAGCAGTGTTGGATACACAAAGATCTCATGGAAATTTTAGGAAATGTTTTTTCATAGTCAGAGTCACTGCTAAATGAATACAGACTCACTGCAGAAATAGTTGAAGCCAAAGATAAAAATGAATTTAAAAGATTAATCGACTGTTACTTTGAAACAAAAGTTATTCTATATAACTATAAACTAGACATTTTATAATGATATGATTTGGTTTTATTAATTTTAGATATGGGCATAGAGACTTATATTTTGCGCCCATCATTACCATTTATCCTTATGTTCATGTTTTATGTTTAAAGGTAAAATGTATTTATATACTTATTACAGATTGTTCAGAATCAGCTGCTTCAAGCAAAATCTGAACTGGAAATGAAAGTCTCAGCGCTGATAACAAAGTTGGTATTGCAACATTTTGATAAAAAAAATAATAAATTTGCTTGAGGATGGTAATTCTACCAAAGATAATGAATTGCATGTGATTTTAGATTGATGGTTTTAGCTGGTTTATGTAAAATGTGTAACTCTTTAATGTTACCAGACATCTATATGTTTACTTTTTTGATATTGTTGTACCTTTTATTTAGAAAATATTTTTTTCTACTTACTTTTTCTACTTATTTCCATTTTTACCCACATTTGGTAAATGAAATCATTTTCCCAAATTACTTTTTTATACAAAAAGTTATTTGAAAAAATTATATTGTTATTATGCACATGGTTATGCTCAAGTTCACATGGTGACATCCGTAGTATAGGTATCAGCTGTAGGTCATACAGTAATGTGCCTGGAAATGAAGGATGTGCCGGGAAATGAAGGATGTGCCGGGAAATGAAGGATGTGGAAAAAGTGAAGATGATACAAATAAGCACTGAGGAGCAGTAGTTTACTACTTTAAACTACTTTTGTTGTTAACTGTGAGGTTTAGCTACCTCAAATTAGTTCAGGTTAAAAATGCAACTGGTTGTTATGGATTAGTTCAAATAATTTTTAACTTGGAAGTTTGAATTTCCATAAAAATACACCTTATTCAATTGAGGTGGTGGTCATACAACTACATGACTATAAATTGCTTGTTCAATGTTGAAAAAGAAAAAGTTTAATCATAACTGAATCTGAAATTTAGGTTCTTACATCATCTGTTAGCATTTATGATGCTATTTGCAAAAGTGGTTTTGCAGGGGTGTCCCTGATCCCAAGATTAGGATCCTTGATTTGGGTAGATGAATCCCCGTTGTGTGTTCATCTAGTATCCGATGAGTGGGAACAAATTTCTTCCGAGGCACTGGAAGCTGGACGTATCTGTGCCCACAAATACCTTGTTAAGCACTATGGTAAAGATGCTTTCCACATGAGAGTTAGATGCACCCTTTCCATGTTATCAGGATCAACAAAATGTTGTCCTGTGCTGGAGCTGATAGGCTTCAAACTGGAATGAGAGGTGCCTTTGGCAAACCCCAAGGTCTTGTTGCTCGTGTGAACATTGGACAGATCATCCTGTCAGTTTGTGCTAAGGACGCTCACAAGGAGAAGGTTGTCGAGGCTCTGAGGAGAGCCAAATTCAAGTTCCCAAGCAGACAGAAGATCAACATCAGCAATAAATGGGGATTCACTAAGTGGGAATGTGAAGCTTATGAAACAATGAGAGCTGATGGTACATCGTCCCTGACGGTTGCAACATCCAGTTCAAGCTCAACCACGGTCATTTGGCTGATTGGATGGCAGCTAGAGCTTAATTCTTGTGTGACTTTGTGATGAGTTTTCAAAAAAAAATTAACACATTTGATTGTTCACAACACAATCATGCTGCTACTGTGTGGTAATAGCCTTGTCAAATATATTAACAAGAAAAGTTCACAGTTGGCCTAATAATTAATAATAGAGTTATCATATTGCTGCAATGCAGTTCATAAATTCAAAGTACTTGTCGCGTCGAACCAAGATCGGCTGGCCAAGCAATTACATTTTGTTACTGAAGCACATTCCAGTAACTAAGAAAAAGAAGTAACAATTATTTCTGTTTGTATTTATTTCAACAGTCAACTACTAGTAGCTGAAACTTTATTGTAGATGAAAAAGATAATTACTTAGCTTCAATTTACTCAAGGAGAAATTTTCTGTTTTTCTACTCACATTAGACAAAAGTTTTTCTCACAATACAACCACACTTTTTAGTTGTATATCTTTATTTGTCATCTCTAACAGACTTTATTTATATATCTATGTTATATCTATGTTTGTCTATTTATTTATTTTTATACTACCATATTTTCAGAATTTTAAAAAGATAATATTCATTTACTGATAATTTTCTTTTATTTATATTAAGTTGGTATGTTATGTTAAGTGATGCTATATTATGTTATGTTATGTTATGTTATGTTATGTTATGTTATGTTATGTTATGTTATGTTATGTTATGTTATGTTATATCTATATATATATAAATGAATGTTTGTATGTATATATGTTTGTATGTATGTCCTTTATGCATTGCTACACCATTCATCCGATCGTAATGAAATTTTCACACAACCTTGAGAATCAAGAGGAATCAAATATAGAGAAAAAAAATTTGAAATCCGTCACAAAATGAGCAGAGCGGAGCGGGAACTATATATATATATATATATATATATATATATATATATATATATATATATATATATATATATATATATATATATATATATATATATATATATATATATATATACATAAATGAGCGGGAACAAGAACGGAAAGCCAACTGAGAGTGAAAGATCGAGCGGGAAAGGGAAAGCGACCGAGAACGGGAAAGCTACTGGCAGCAGGAAAGCAACTGGGAGCGGAAAAGCGACCGAGAGAGGGAAAGGGAGCGGGAAAGCGACCCGGATGTTATGTTATGTTATGTTATGTTATATTATATTATGTTATATTATATTATATTATATTATATTATATAATTATTGCAGGAATAAAGAACTTGGTGTTAAAGTCAATAAAATGGGTATGCTTTATTATGAAAATCAATAAAAACAGTTTCTTGATATCTAATTTATTTTAATATTTCTTTTTAGAAAAAATGGAAAAAAGAAAAGTTGTTAAAGAAGATAAGGTCTTGTATTTTTACAATGCTTATATTAACTTGCTTTATTGTTTGTTTCGTTGCCTTTTCTAAAACTTTCTTAAGGCACTTCTAATGGTTGTAAATTTTACCAACTGATATCAAGCAAACCGATTTATGCTGTTTGAATTTGTTGTGCAATGCTGAATGGAAAATTTTAGTGTCATCATTGCACCATTTATTATTGAATTCCATGAATCACATTGATGGCTTATAAACTTAATCTCCGATCCTGTCACTTCACTTAACCAAGCAAATTGAGCAAATCGTTTGATGATTAACATATTATACGATAGTTTTTGATGATCTCTTTGAATGTGTTTTATCACACAGCATGTTGCCCTTGCCAGTGGACTATCTTGTTCTATCTTATTGGTTGAAGTAAAACTCTTAACCAATGTACAATTGTGCCAGATCTCAAAATTACACTTGTTGTAAACTGATGTACAGTTTCAATTTTAACTGTCGGTCATGATTGTAAATTGATGAATTTGAGTTCCCCTTCTCCAACTCTGAAATAATTAAAAAAATTTAAATTGTGGAATAATGCAATTGTTTGGAAAGTTTATGTTTTTTTTCAAGTAAAATATTATACAATTAATTGTATTCAATTTTTTTTGCATTCAGAATAACTAAACTTACCTAGGCATTAAAATAGCTGGGATGTTAAAGCTTAAAATGTAAAGCGTTTGCAGTTCAACTCTCAAACAGTTCAAATACTTGCTTGAATGACATGCTATTGGATATCAGCGAAACAAAACTTTTTCTCTCTCTTTCTGTCTAAAAAAACCCAGCAGTACTCACCAACATAATAATTTATGATGTCTGTAATTATGTATGTATTTTAGCAATTTTGCATAATGTGGTGGCCATGGTGGTCAGCAGTTGATAAAATTAGAGAAGCTTAGATTTTGGAGGATAAGCTCTATAAGGGAATTTACTTTATATTTCCAAAACTTATTTTATAATAGCTTATAGTCTTTACACCAGAAGTTTTAAGACTGGTATAGCAGCATGTAGGATATACCAAAATACTTGCTGTTGTGGATCATAATTTTATCCTTTTAACTGTTTCTCCTCCTTTATCCAGGCTTGGGAATGGCTTACAAAAGCTAGGCAGAGTTCTTGTTGTTAGTTGGATGTAATAGTTATAAATATATGTTGAAAGCTAAACAGAAAGTGGATGTGAATTAGTTGATATAGTTCATGGGTTTTTAGAATATAGCAACTATTTCATCTAAATAGATGCTGTTGAAATGTTTATTGAGAGCTCTAAAAACCTTGGCATGTGGCAAAATATATTTGAAAATCCTGTTTTGTATTCACATCTTGATTGCATATAAGATAAATAACTCAAATGGTGTTTGTGAGGTGGAAGGTTTCACTCAAAATTACAGTACTGGTCATATTATTATAAATTGAATTTTTTGTAATTATTAGAATAACTAGTGGTTTTGCCCGTCCCAAGGACGGATGTTTCAAAATTACGATGAACTTGGGATACATTTTTTGGATTAATATAAGTTTATTATTTATTTATTTATTTATTTATTTATTTATTTATTTATTTATTTATTTATTTATTTATTTATTTATTTATTTATTTATTTATTTATTTATTTATTTATTTATTTATTTATTTATTTATTAATTAATTAATTTATTTATTTATTTATTTATTTATTTATTTATTTAAATTATTTAAATTATTTATTTATTTATTTATTTATTTATTTATTTATTTATTTATTTATTTATTTATTTATTTATTTATTTATTTATTTATTTATTTATTTATTTATTTATTTATTTATTTATTTATTTATTTATTTATATATTTATTTATTTATTTTTTATTTTTTTTTATTTATTTATAAAATTACAATGAAAGATGTTTATCATTCGTATGCATTCAAAAACAAATGAAAAGAGAAAAAATAGATGAAAGTATTAATATTTTTTTATTATAAATTAATCTTACACAGACATGGGCTATTATATATATATTACTGTCCATAAGTTACACAATATGCTGAGTAACACAGCTCTAGTGCTGCAATAACAGAATGTAAGAGGTTTTTTTCTATTTTGTAAATGTTTCCAAAAAAATGAACTGCTGCAAAAATCGAATAATAGAAAAAAGAATTTATAATAATATGAGCAGTAAGTACTGAACAACAGTGCATAGAAGATACGAAAGCTAATCGATACATCTATATATTACTTTTGTGCAGAATTGTACCGTTTTACACGGACATGTCCCAATAAACTATTATTGTGCATGGACATGAGATCACATTGATGAATTTATTTTTTTTTTTGGTTTTTAATTCCTAGCCCAAAGATCTTAGACCAAAGAAGT
Source organism: Erpobdella octoculata (assembly GCA_963978895.1). NCBI lineage: Eukaryota > Metazoa > Annelida > Clitellata > Hirudinida > Erpobdellidae > Erpobdella > Erpobdella octoculata. The sequence continues at coordinate 23,683,292 of OZ022243.1, read as the reverse complement.
TGTCCTCTACAAGTTTATATTTATATCTTTTTTAAATGTTTGAAAGAACTTTTTTGTTTAATATTGTCTTTACATGGAAAACTCTAAATATTTATACTACTGATTAATCTTGCAGATATTTTTTAATAACTAATAAATTACATATATATGCTGGTATTTTTCAGCTCAATTTCTGCCGACTGAAACCCTGGAAACAAATTTTTATCCTTCGTCACCACAACCTTTTCCAAGTACAAATATTTCAACAGCCGAGTTGAATTGCCATTTTAAGGAAACATCTGATGACGATGTAGTAAGCTCGATTTTGTCCATTTGATTGAATATGGTGTTTTATAATTTATAATAATTGCTCTACCTGTGAAACTACAGTATAATCTTACCATAACGTTCTTCTAGCAAGGGACCCAAGAAATGGCTAGGTTATATCCAAAGTCCATTATATCCAGGGTATGAAAAAAAATCAAGTGCTATGAAAAAATAAATTTTATTTATTGCACATGAAACGTCAGTGAGGCAGTAATTAGTGCTTTACTATGGTCTAAAATTGTCTGTCTTTTTCTTCTGTTTTCCAAGATATGGAACGGCCTGTTCTATTTCAGCATCCAGTTTATTCATCAGTGTGAATAACTGCTCAGTTTTATGCACATCAGATGAGTCCAAGAATCATTGAACTGTCTGCAGTGCTTGCAGTGCATCTATGGCTTGGACGAGCCATTTATACAAAGTGTCTTCAAGATGTTGATAACTTGATGGTCTGATTTTCTTAGCATCTTCAGTAATTTTATGGTTCCATTTTTCTTTCTAAGTCCATATTGTTTGGACTGTAGATTTACAGTATATGCTGGCTAATAGATGCAAGAAAGTGTTGATAACTGTGTTTTTGAATTGAGACACCAGATGATTGTTAACTTGAGTGTCACTTTGTTTTTCCCACGGTTGTAATAAACTTTTATTATGTGGGTCATTCTTTGTATATGTCTTATAATCTGTTATATACATGGCAATTATTTAATTGCGACCAAATTTTTAGCAAGTTGTAGCCAAATGTATGTTATATCTGAATAGGTTACAGAGGAGGTAAAATAATATGAGAGAGATAGGGAATTTTGACGGGACCAGAATTTCAGTACCTTATAACCAAGTGTTTGTTATATCCAGGGTATGCTATAGCATGATTATACTGTACATGTTTTTGCTCTTAGTTTATGCTATTAAATTTTATTTTGAAAGCATAAGATTTTAAGTTATTTTATATCAAGAAGTGATTCTTTAACAGTTTTGATTTTTAAATAACTTAACATAGTTTCAATTTCTGATCCTTTCTTTTTCTGATAACTTAGATAAATAAAACTTGTTGAAATATTAATGTTATGAATTGCATTTGCGATTGAAACAGTGATGGCTACAAAGATCATTGATCAATCATGCTTGCTAAATGTATTATTTTTTTGTTTATTTCTTGTATTATGATAAACTTATTTCTTTTGTTATTATAAAAGTTTGTTAGTTATGATTCTTTTTTATGTTTATTGAAATGAAATGGTGATATAGACATTTAAACATTGTATAAGCTGTTTATTATTGAATTTTAGGATGAGAGTGAAATGAATTCTTTTGTAACTAAAACTACCACTGATCGCAAGACTCAGTTCTCCTTACTTGATGATGATTTAGTTTTGCCTTGTTTCAACGGGAATTCAATAAAACCGAGCATTCCTTCTGCTTGTAGCAAACACGTGATTGCCAAGAGAAAAAATAAAATTACTGAGACAGTCAAACAAAGTAAAAAATTTAAAGAAGGCTGGGTAACTAATGATGGACAATATACTGATTTTATCAGACCAAGAAAATCCACAAGAAATCCTAGAAAACCAAAAATTAAATCAGCAAAAAAATCATCAAAATTGAATTCTGATCTGAGAAAAGTTAAAAGTTTCTCAAATAACATTGCTCCTGCTGTTCCAAAAAATCAGTTTTGTAATGCTCATGTAAATGTAATTGGTGCTTCAGATGTTGTCTATAAAAGTGCATTGAAAACAGATAAATGTTATAAATCTGTATCATCGAGCAGGATTGGAACTAATTATAAAAAGTACCAGGTGTCAAAAACGTTTAAAAAAATTAAGAATGTTTGCAGTGGAGTCGGTGTTGAGTTTTATTCGCAGGAAGCCATAATCCAGAAACGACGGGGTTGTCCGAATATAAGCTTGCATAAAAAAACAATTAATTCAAAAGTTGGAAATTTGAAAAAGAATGGTAGCAATAACTATGTTCCTGAATTTTCAAAAGTTAAACAAACCACAGCATTTAATAGCAATGAACTAAAGTCTTCAGAATCCAGTCAATTTGAAATAACAAGAAGTGAGTATATTGAGCTCATGCACGATTTAGAACTGTCAAGTGACGATGAAAGTGCTAACCTTGACAAAGAAACTGATCACAAAGTCAGTTGTATGACTGATCTTCAAGATGTATCATCGGACGAAACAGTTTTATATAATGTTCAAATTAATAACAATGTAAGTCCTATGTCAGAACTCCAAGACATGTCATCCAATGAGACTGTTTTGTATGAAGTCCCAATGAATCACAGAGTGAATTTTGCATCTGATCTCGATTTGTCGTCTCAACAAACTGTTTTGTATGACTTGAATGACGAAATCTCTGAAAATGTTAAGTCAGGGAGTGCGATATGTCTCTCAGAAAACTTCAACAAAAAAATAGCATCTTCAAATCATGAAAGCTGTGTAAATGTCAGCACTGAAAGTGATTGCGAAGTTACTCCTATGCAAAAATCTTATAATAATAAATATCAAATGCTGCTAGAAGAGTTGTATATATCAAGTGATGACAATCATGAGGTTGGAGGAAGAGATTTGAATCAAAAACCCAACAATCTATGCATCTGTTCAAAAGTTAGTTCTACAGATATAGCTGATGAGACTAATTGTAAGTTTTACAAGCTACAGAGAAATACTGGCAAAGAAGATTTGATTGATAAAAATGTTTCTACAAAAAGAAAAAAGGTATATGATTCCTGTAATAACAGAAATAGAGCAATGAGAGAAAGGAATTTGTTGAGGGAAAGTTCAAATTACAAAAATGGGGAAAATTGTGTTGAAAATGGTGAAAATTGTCTCAAAATGAATATCTCAGAAAATGAAAAACTGTCTTTCGAAAACTTTGAAAAGCTTTCTATAAAGGAAATTTTAGCTTTAGTTAATGTAAGTAAACCTTTTCCACCTCTTCCAGAGATGAAAATAGTTGATACTTCTAGAAGTTCAAGTTATAAAAATGGCCATATTGTTTCATCAATGAAAGAATTTCAAAGATCATTTTCACAACAGAACACCAATGAGAATTCATCAAGGAAAGTGGCAGTTCAAAGTTCAATTCGAAATTTAAGTTCCATATACTTGTTTAAAAAGCTTTTACATGCTCTGAAATCTCATACTTTACCCATATCCAAATTTCTTGACGCAACCAGAAATGCACGTATCGTTATTTCTGAGCTGGTAAAGATTCTGATACGAGTGAGTGTCAATTCATAAGATAATAAGTTTTATGAAATCATAAATGTAAATTAATTGTTTTGTAGGCATGTCTTTCTATACACTGTGACTTGAGCGAGGCCTATAACAATAGAGAGATTTTTTATTCGTATCCGTGGTTTCCCACTCCCGTGAAAAAACTTTTGGACATTTTTCTCCATTGGGATAATCCCGACATTTCGGTGAATTTCTTTTAATTGATAGATGAACTCTGCAATGTTATTCAATCTTTAAACAATTTTACAATCTACAGTGTAAAGCCTTAACAGAAGAGTTTCTAAAGAAATCTCTGTTGGTGATCTGCAACAATCGACAAAACATAAAAATGAGGATTCAGCAGGAATCTGAGAAGCATTGTGGGAAATTGAACAAATTGTCTCTTTCTGCACTCTGGTTTGTTGCATTTGATTGCTTGTATTGTTTTATTTTACAAATCATTCATAGTTTCTAATAAACATAATCAATATGGGTTTTTCACAGCTGTTCAGTTGTGGCATTGTTCAGGAATCAAGGTAAGAATTCAACTGTTCTGTAAATAAGTAATTTCAGCGATTACTATTCTTGAGATTGTTTTATAAATTAAGGATAACATTGTATCATGAATATGTCATCAGTGTTGGTTGAATTAATGGTCGATAATATTGTATCATGAATATGTCGTCAGTGCTGGTTGAATTATTGGTGGATAACGATTGATTGATAAACTCTAATTTAAGTCAGTGGAAATTTTCAGTTCATAAATTAGGGAGTAACCGATTTTGATTTTTTGCCGATTTTCTGATTTTGATTTTTTGCTGATTTTTCGATTTCTGGTACCAAAATTTACCGATTCCAGTTTCGGTTCGATTAGTCAGAAATATCTAATATGAAAAATGTCACATAAACAAAAATGCTTGCCGATTCTTCTGGGAGCGAGTTTCGTGGAAAACGTGCATCTTTTATGTACCTCATTTTGACAGATTCCAGAATATTAAGAACACTCCTTTGGGTGTTTTGTTCTCAGATGCATAAACGTATTTTAGCGCATATAGGCCGCTTTCGTGTAAAGGCCTTTTGTGTAAAAAAGTTTTTCTATAAGCCGCGTACGAATATAAGCCCCTGTCATCCATTGTATAGACTACTTCTTCAGTTGTATACATTGTAACTGTGTACATTGAACACTTATAATTTTGGTAAATATCACGTTATTTTATATTTATTCTATGGTCTGTTTTTAAGTTGTATTCTATGTAAACTTGAAGAAAATGAACCTCAGTGTCAGCATTATGTGTAAAAAAGTTCCTGAATAGGCTGCCTATAAGCCGCATGTTGGTTCTTACGTGTGTAAAAAATTGTATAAGCCGCGGCTTATATGCGCTAAAATACGGTACTTGTATTGAAAGATCGTGCATCGCTTCCAACTCCTTTTAGTTTTTCATTGCAAACTAAACATTTGGCCCTCGATTTGTCAATTGCATTGATTTCAAGAAATTCACGAATTTTGCCTCTTTGCGCCATTATTAACTATTTCGAATCAGTTTAATAATATTTAAATTAATTATAGTAGTTGTACGTAGATGAGTAGACAAAATTTATATCACAGAATTGGATACACAAATATTTGATTTGCTTATTTTATAGCAATTGAAATAACAGCAAGGACTGTATTAACCAACCGTCTTCCGCACACACACAAAAAATAAATAAAATAACAAAACTTTAAGCCTTTTAATAACCCACACTTCCTACTACTTATCAACTTCAAAAAAATATTAAATTTAAAAAGCACATGGTAAAATATGTAAGACAGTATAATAAAAATATGAAAAGTCAGAATCGGTTAACCTAATATTGCCGACTCTGATTAATCGGAATTTTACACTAATCTGCAATATCCGATTTCCGGACCAAAAGTCGGTTACTCCCTATTATAAATATACAAACATAGATGAGACTGGTTGATCAAAACTCCTTAATAACATTCAAGAATGTTTCGGTGGTTGGTTGGCTGTAGTCTTCCTATGGTTTTTGTGTATGACTTCCCTCACAGACAGTGATATGCATAAGTTCTTCAACTGAACTTTTGAAATATAATAAAAATGACAAGTTAAAGAGCGTAATAGTTCAGTCAGATTTCTTATATGTAGTTCCAATGCTATTTTAGTTCGTGGTAATTGAATGATATTTTAGGCGGTGGTAATTAAAACGCAATTTTATGCCGTAGTAATTTGAATCGGTTGCATGAGCTGCATAAAAGTTATCGTTTCAACATTTGTAGGTTTTTTCAAATTCGCTGGAATTATGGTTGTTGTCTGTTACAGGTCGTTTGTTTTTATTTTGACGTAGGAAAATTTTCTTATCTCAAAAATAAAATTGAGTTCAATTTACCAGCTGGTCACTTTATTGCTTTAGAATTTTTTTTTTAAATCTAATTTATTTAATAAATATATATTCGTATATGAAGCTATTAGTTCTTTTATTTGTATGTATTTAACTTTTGCTTGAAATTGAAATTCTGGAGCTATAAAAGTGACAGTTGGCTGAACATTTTAGAACTGCAGAAAAAAATTCTGGTAAGAATAATTTAAAAGTTCTTCTGCCATGTTATTAATTTAAATATATTTATTTAAAAAATGTGACTCATTCTGCTGTTTTTCTGCACTAAAATCAAATACAAATTTTATTTTTGAATTTCAAAAGAAACCAGAGTGGGGGTTATGTAAATTTTTTTAAATTTAAATATTATCTATTGAAGATTTTTTTCGAAGTTTTTCTCTTAATTCCAAATTTAAATTTTTAACTTCATTTTAATTTCTTATATCACTGCTTTGCATGAAAAGCGTGGTAACAATTATTAATTCAAACAAAGTATCACAATTATTAATCAGATTACCTTTCAAACAAAGTATCACAATTATTAATCAAACAAAGATCACATCACAAACATAACTCAGTTTTGAGTCAATTTCTAGAATGAATGAATAATAATAGGTGATAACAAACAAAATTTTTTAAGTATTTTCTCGAATAACTGGTAAAATTGTGAAGTAACAAGTGGAATTTGAACCGTTAAAAACTTTGTTTTTCACAAATCTTCTATATTTTTTAATTCAGCAGCTTCTAATTTCCTGAAAATCATTTTTTTATGATAATAATTTTATAAAATAGAAAAAATTGAACACATTCATCTAAATACTTGATATGTGATTTGAAAATATACGAAACTTTTGAATCAGTATGGAAAAAATAGTTTAAATTGAAAAATTAAATATCGCATTTTTTAAATAAACTAAAAATTGATGGTTCATATATCTCTTCAGAAAATTTGCAATTTTTAACATTTTTTTAAAATTTTATTAAATTTTGTTTTATATTTCATTCAAATTTCGTACAATCGATCTGAAAATTTAATAGAAGGTAAATTCAAACAAACCCATCAAATCTCAGCTTGATTGGATAATAGAAAGTTGTTTTGTTTAAGTGGCAAAGGGTCTCAACACATGGCTTAAGCAAGCAAACACTGTGAAGTTAATATGAAGGATTTAAAAATAAAGCTTTATGCATTTCCGTGGTCCTCATCTAGAAGTGTGGTAGATATGGCCACATTAAATGAACCAAACAATGGAATTTTGTTGTTGAAATTTGTAGTTAGAAATTTTAATTTGGTCATCTTTGACATTTTTCTCTGTGATTAATGTGGTTGATAAAATTGTGAATGCAATCTCATGCCACATTTCTCATGACAAATTCATTTCCCAATGCTTTTCTTCAGATAATTTTTATTGTGTTTTCCATTGTTCGTAGCAGAATTTTATTTTCTTATACTTTCTATACCAGGTAAAATTTTTATATTAAATGTTGTTCTCAAATTCCTAATTTTACCAAATGATGTTGTTTAATCTTTTTGTGATTATATTGTGTTCCATATTGATGAGAAGTTTTATAATGTGAAAATCTATCAATACTTTTCTAAATATTGACTACTCCATTTTTTCAGGGAACTTGGAACATGTTCGAATGCTGCTTTTTGAAGTGATCAGAACTGCACCTGAAAATGTCATCACTGTTGTTATGGCCATCTATGCTGTTTGGCCTCAATCTCTCTCATCGAACAGTCAACCACCTTCTGCTATTCAGCAAGTTCTTCAGCACTATGTATCTCAAGCGGCCATTCAGAATGATGATGTTGGTTTATTAATAGTTCTTTCGTTAAATGAATTGTGAATTATATCGATACAGTGGTACTCTGACATACAAACGTTATACAAATCTTTATAAAACTATTGTATTTGTACAGTTTGTCAGTTTTTAACTTCAAAATAGCACCAGAAAAAGATTTTCTGTTTATTGGATTGCACGTAATTACAAGTTATTCAAAATGATTCATTAAATGGGTTAACATTTTTAGATAAGTCATTGCATCAAGCAAATGTTTAGCTGGGAAGTTAGTAAACGATCTGCTGATGAACTGTCTTCATCTCTTCTCAATCAAGCTGAAGCTTATCTCAATCATCAGATAATTTCACAAGGTAAGTTCAAGCTATAATGACTAAGTTTTTAAATTCAAATCTTTAAGGCTTCAGTGAGGTGATTAGCTTTATCAATTTTAGAAGATTTAAACAAAGTGATTTACATAAGTGTTGTTAATTTTAGAGGATGTAAAAAAAGTGATTTGGGAAACACAGACATCACTGGAGCTGTTGTGTCGAAGAGAGGGATGGCAGTGGACGTGTCACTCGATGGTATCTATTTCACTATGGTCCATACTTCAAACATGGGCCATTCAACCACACATGTTCAATGAACATTTTATACGACTTGTCATCGATTTGTTAGGTTGGTTATCCAGTTTTTTTTATCTTGTAAAGTAATATTTATAAATTTGTTTTCATTTATAGATGTCATTGTTTAATTATCTATTTTACCAGGTATATGTTCAAAATTGTACTTGAAAGTATTTGATCCAAACAATCTGACCAACATCATGGGCAATCTCACTGCTCTTGTACATGAAACATCAGGTTAATAATCTAATATTTTTATTCTATTTATGAGATAACTATTTTTATTGACATGTTCTAAAATATATCATAGTTTTTTGTTTAATTTTTAACATGATATGTATTATTATTTTTTTAGTTTCCATGAAAATAAGAGAAGCTGCCTTCAGATCCATCATTCGCCTATCTGGTTCATCCATTCCAGATGCAGTTCGACCATTTCTTCAAAATCAAAACACTTTTGAACAAGACACGACGGAGCTGGTTAGCCAATATAATTTAAGGTGTTGATACGAACGTAGTAATGTAAATAAAACATTCTTTTACGTTATATTTTGTTATCCGTCTTGTTATCGTTTTCCATTCCTTGTTGATTTGGTTCCTCACATTTGTTAATATGGTTCCTCACATTTGTTAATATGGTTCCTCACACTTGTTAATGTGGCTCCTCATTTTTATAAAGTTGTTTGTTTTCAAAAAAGAATTGTAGAAACTATTTTTCTTTCTGCATTTTATATTTTTGTTTTAGTTTTATTTTCTTGCAGCAGAATTCCCTTTTTTAAGTTTTTGTTCATGTATCATAAATTAATGATTGAATCGACAAGCCATTCTCTCATATATTGAGTTATATATTTTTAAAATGTTTCGAGGATTCATGATGGAGATAAATGGCTTATATTAATATGTTGTCGCAATTGTTTTATATTGTTTATGTTTTAATTTTTTCTTTAGGTTTTTTTATTTTACAGTTCTGTTGGTATTCGTTCCGTACATTCATTTAATCAACGCAGTAAATAATAACAGAAATCAATTGTATTTTTAATGGAACAGTCATCTATAAATTATAAAAAAAATTGGTTCATGGAAATATTGCACTGGAGCAACTGTAAATGAGCAAACATTTTTCTATCACTGCCAGGCATTTCGAGTAGCAACTGAAAGTAAAATTTAATAAAAAAAAATTATAGCTCTGAATTCGTTCACAGAATATATTAGCAATATTTTTATTTGACCATTTATCGGAATAGAAAACGAAATAATTAAAAGCCTTATCAAAATTAGTGCAAATTAATTTAGACAATTCAATTCTAGAATTATCATTAGAGTCAGGATAGTGGATGTAGTTCTAAGCATGCGAATTAACAAAACCAAAGAAAGCTAACTCACTCGGATCAACTATGATCAACTATGATTCACCATCTAAGGTCTCCTTGTCGAAAATGTATTCTCCAAGGCCGGGACCGACTCTTTTGATGTTGGTCAAGTGATGAGAAAGTTTGTAGAGACTTTCTACTTGTTCTTTCAGAAGATCTTCTTCCAACCAGTCACACATCTGCATGCGAAACAAATAAAACAATTTCATATTTGATCAGTAAGGTTTTGGCCAAATTTTTTTTTAGTTCTACACTAACATGGGGATCTCCAGATTCAGAGGCCATTTTGTGAAGGTTGAGAATGCTTTGGTAAACTGTTTTCTCCAACTCCAAAGCATCTTCCAATGCTTCTTCACAAGAAGTCCACTTGTCCTTTTCTGGTTTCTGAATTTTACAATTGTCAAAACATTGTTTGAGAATTTTATTATCTAACCAGTTGTTTAGACTTTTTAATTATTACAAAATAAAATGTATAATTTCAAAATTAAATAACTCAATGGAAAATGTCAATGTAAACAATGAGCAAGTTAAAAATTGGCTTAACTCGAGTACAATATCATACCTGAACATTCTGTAGGACCACCGTACCACCTCTCTGATTGATGTATTTGATTATTTTTTCAGAATGTTCTCTCTCTTCTTCCGATAACTTTTTAAAAAACTTTTCAAATCCTTTCAGAGCAACGTCATCTCTGTTAAAATAAGCAGCCTGGAAAGACAATTAATAATTCATGTTCTTACAATTCAGCATTCAACCAAATTCATTTTCATAACTAAAAACTAAATAAACTTTTAAGAAATAAAAAAGTTTTTCTTTCAGGTAAACTGGCTGAAAAAAATACCCATTCAGAACAGACATGTTATTTATTCTACATTGAATTTAATGATGATTAAATTGCTAAAATGTGTGTTCTATAGATAATAATTAATTAGACAATAATTAATATGCCATTATACAAGTAAGGTATTTCTACATAATGTGACATGTTGTTGATATGAAAAAGAGTGTGCTTACCATTGCCTGGTATACATAGCTGGCATGCAATTCTGTGTTGATTTGCTGATTCAACAAGGCCTCACTCTTTGCAGAAAAATTTATTCTGATCCTTGATTGAGCCATAAGAACTGAGTTCTAAGTTAAAGTATAAAGTTTTCTTTTTAACTGAAAAGTATTTAAAACACAAAACACATAGTTAAACTTGAAACAAACGTTAAGAAACAGTTTATAATAATTTTTCAGATAAATAAAATAATAATAATATGGCTAATGTGATAGAACTCACCAAAGAAAAATTCAAGTACGGCAAAAAACTGTACGGTAGACAACCAGCAAGCGAGCTATCAGTTAAGAAAGGCTGAACCAAACCGAACGCTGCATTGTTTCGCGAGAGCGCCTTATATAACAGTTGAAGTGTTAAAGGATCAGTGAATCCAGGTCCGCTGATCTCAATGCACAGTTGAAAAATCTGCGCAGATCGTGTGCGCAATCCACAGAAAACTTTATGATCACAGTCACCGTTAATGCTCACAATCCAGCTATGTCTTACTTCAACTTCATTAATTTAAACCAATTTATATAACTAAATCGAAAAAGCCAACATATACTAATATATAGTCTAAAGTTCTAAGTAAGATGATTTAGCAAGTAAAACATCATCTGAACTATTATACCAAACTAGATGGGTTAAGGTATATTTTATTTCTATTTATTAAGTCTTGCTTTAAGCAAGCTGGTTAAAATTTCAATTTGTGAATCTGCATTGCATTGGCACGGTGAACGAGTTCAGGTGGTAATTTTTACAATAAATTAAGGTTTCAACAAAAAACTTAATTGTGACAAAATAGGTGTTTCGTAGTTGTATTAGCCAGCTATAGTTTTTTTATACGTTGATATATATATATATATATATATATATATATATATATATATATATATATATATATAATATATATATATATATATATAAATATATATATATATATATATATATATATATATATATATATATATATATATATATATATATATATATATACTAGACTCATAGATATCTATGACCAGACTACTACATATCAATTGTTTTATAAATAACTAGCGGGTTTTTCAAAGGTTTTTTATCGTTTTTCTCTCTTGCTCCCGTTTCCCTCCCCACTTGCTCTCTCGCTTCCCGTCGCTTTCCCGTTTCCGCTCCCGCTCACGCTTGCTCTCCCGTTCCTGTTCCCGCTCGCGCTTATTTTCTCTTTTCCACTCTCTCCTAACTTTTTTAGCCAATAAAACGTAAAATAGATTTGCTAAAAGTTGCTTGAAGCCTTCAAACGTTGTTACGTAAACTAAATATGAATTTTATTACACAATTATTTTTGATGGTCGTATACATAGGCACTTTTGGCCTGGAACGTGTTTTTTGACCCCCCCCCCCCCACTGAGCCAGGGGATCGGAGTAGGGAGTCCAAACCTTCTTAACTTTCTTTCCCTGTATGAGAACTAATACCTCATAGCCAAATTTCATCAAGATTGCTTATATATATATATATATATATATATATATATATATATATATATATATATATATATATATATATATATATATATATATATATATATATATATATATATATATATATATATATATATATATATATCTGTTGCATTTTCCTATAAAAAGGACATAATTGCACCTTATTGTTTTTCCAAAATAACTTTTTTAAATAATTTAAAAAATATTCTAAATAGCCTAGGACCTATCTTCAGACATACTAAATGTACACAAAAAATTTCATAAAAATCGGTTTAGCCGTTTCGGAGGAGTTCAATTTCAAACACTATGATACGAGACTTTGCCACAATTAGAAAAACCCGCTATGACATTAACCTACGACAAATCAGAAAAACCCGCTATGACATTATAACCTACGAAAAAAACCTAATAATAAACTTTTATAATAAATCACCATTCCTATTTATTTTAAAAACGTCGCTATTCCAGACTAAGGTCCAGAGGCGGCGATTTCGGGGAGATGGAGGAAACAAGTCCCTCCCAATAATTTGATTGAGGGAACAGTATAGGCATTGTTTCTTCTAACAATAGTTTCAAAAACTTAAAAATTCACAGTTGAAAAATAATTAATTTAATAAAACTTTAATGAATCGAAATTGTTACGACAATGATTTGCAGAAAGGTTTGATACTGAATCGTCTGGCATCGTACACAACTCAAGTTAGAATCAACTTTACACACCTCAAGTTAGAATCAACTTTACTTGACGGAAAAGTGTAGCCACCAGGAGAGCTCATAAGCAGTTTTCCTGAACTGGACGTCCAGACTTCATCTATGCAGCGAAGCTAGCATTTTTCCACAGTCAGTGGAAGTATACAAACCTGAGCAGTGCCGTTGAAGTGATTTGCGTTATGTCTGAAAATGTGCACCGACTGTTTCCACAAGTTGAGCAGCTTGTTAGGTTGATGTTCATATGTCCAGTATCATCATGCGAGGCAGAGCTTTCTTTCAGTACTTTGCGTAGGTTGAAACGCACTAGCATGATTCAGTCATGACTGAACGCAACTGTAATTTGTCATATCCATCAGAACATCTTGGATGACATTGACCTATACCGATTGGCGGTAGAAGTTGTCAGTCGGTCAAATAATAGGAAGACGGTGTTTGGACAGGATGCTTTTAAGTAAACGTCACAATTTTCTATTTCTCTCTTTTCTCACACTCTCTTTTCTTTATCACTCTCGCATTGTTTTGTATAAAAACTAGCATACGATGTCTTTGTTTTAAATTGTTTATATAAGAGGGAAGAAAAGAAAAAAGTAAAGCAATGGGAAAGAAAGTTTCTACAAAACACCTGCAGGTGCTGCCCATGGGAAACGTGGTTGTTTTCATTTAAAAAATGATCTGAAACTTATCTACGGCAAGACAAACTTCAGAAAAATTTTCCGGGGGACCCCGCATAAAAGCAGAAAAATAATTTACCCTCAATATTTAGCATGAATCGGCGCCTTTGCTAAGGTCAGACATTTCCCCGTATCAAATTCCTACATGTATAGCTACTGATTCCGTATTTTCCATTAATTTTAATTTAAATAATCCACATTACATTTTGTACGTGTCAGTCAAAGAATTGGGCTTCTAGTTTTTAATTTTCTGATTTATAATTCTTTCTCTGATAATCATACGTACGGATATGTATCTGTGGGTTGTTATTCCGATGATGAAGAACGAGGAATCCTGGTGTCGGCGAAGTTCGGCGAACAGCTGAATGCAGTCAAATACTTCCCTCAAAGATGTTACACTCTGTTGGGGAAAAAAGTGGCGTCACTATGGTGGTGCGAACCGCACTGGGTGACACCATCACCTGGGGTGACAACGAAAAGCAAAAATTACTTTCTATGACTTTATGCTACAATGAAATGAAATGTCAGTCAAGTGGTCACTACATTCCGAACTCCCCAATTGGGGACCCTAAGCTCTAAACGGCCCTCAAAATTCTGGTGACTTGTGGTGAAAATCATTGACACATGAGCCGGTAGCTACTCAGATTTGGGTAAAAAAAAACTATAAATTTGGGCAAAACAGTTTAAAAATTTTCGAAAAAATATGGTAGGAGAGATCGGTACTGAAATAACCAGGTACAGAAATAATCAGCGTTCTGACTCACGTTTTTCATTAGTGAATTTAATATACATCTGATCTTATTTAAACTTCTTCATCTATGTTTACGACGTGAAATAATTTAGAATTTATCGAAAGGTGGCATTAGGAGCCATCATAGTTTTTCATCATCAAAAGTAATTTTTTTTGAAAATTACGTTAGGGATTTGGAGAAGTTGTTGAAACAGGAAATTTTGGAAATTTTGGTGTTTGAATAATATATAACTATAATATCTACAATAGGTATATAATAGCAGACAAATATCATTCATTTTTGAGTGGTATATTTTTTGTTCATATCAACGTGAAGAGATCGTAATGAAATGACCAGTTATTTCAGTATATTTATTAAGATATTTTTTTAGATTATATTTTAGCATAAAAAACATAACTTAAAGCACCTCTACCTATTTAAAGTGTTGAACTAATTGATAGTTTTTGTTAGTTTTTGTAAAAAACAGCAGTTAGAGAAAAATGTATTGGAAAAATATTTTTAATAAAATGAATTATAAATATATAGCTTAATATTGTATTCATTTGACTCTTCTTTTGCTTGATGTTAAAAAATGTTTTAACCGAAAACACATGATTTACAGCTTAGTTATTTCAGTTCCCCTTGCAGTACTGAACTAACCAGAGAAAATTTCACGGAGGGGGTCTGTTTTCAGTTTTTTGAGTCTTGTGGGAATTTTCAAAAAACATTTTAAGCGCAATTTTGTTCTTACATAAACATTTTATCGGCAAACAATTCAATTTTTTTCTTAACCATTGATCCAGTGAAAGCACAAAACTTTTTCTAAAACATGAACAACTTGGCTATTCAGTACCTATCTCCTAAAGTTTTTGAATAAAATTCTTAAAAATTACCTACGGTCTTACGGACTAGCCTCTCTTTCCGATCATCATGCAACTTTTACAAAGATAGGTTGAGAAGTTTTTTAAAAAAAAGTTTTAGAATTTTAAAAATTATCTACGACTACCCCCTTGATCATTGACTATTTTTGAAGAAAAATGCGCACGACAGTCAAGCATGTAATCTTTCCTTAAAAAGCTTTACTAATGTATTTTATGGGGACCACTCCCACCCTAGCCCCAGCACTGAATTATGTTTACTTGATTATACTTCCAGGTCGTTAAAGTTTCAATATTTAGAAGGACTAAAGTTCCCACCTCAGAACCTCGACTTTTTTGGAAGAAAAGCTTATTAGGTTTTACCCCCCCCCCCCCAGTCATTGATTGTTTTGGAGATTCAATTATGAATATGAGCATTAATGTTTAATTTTGGTAATTTTTGCAATAGCTGGCCTTTGTCACAGCGTCCCTTTTTTGATCATACAAAACCTTTGTTATAGCGGTTCTTTAGTATAACGGGCCGTAACCAACAATTCCAATCCGTCTTCAATTTCAAATCTTTAAAATAAAAACAAAAAGCACAATCTCAGATTTTTATATTTCTTATTTATAGCTCATACAGTCCGTTAATTATATTAACACCCGATATTGAATAGCTTGAGTAAAACAGTGCCCACCACGTGTTTTTAGTGTAGGTATAGCCAGTACCTACAGCCTCAATAACCACTATATAGTCACCCTTGATCGTCGAAACTGAGCGACCATTAAATTAGTTTGAAAAGTCGTAAGTTAATTAATCTTATAATAGGTGTCTGCATAAACTCTGCAACCATTTTTGTTTTACGACGCCACAATTTTTTTTTGTTTTCAAATCTGATCGCCGAGTTGGATCCGGATCTGAGTCATAAGCAATGGTTACTATTTACAATAATATACAATCAAAGTAATCAAAAGTCATGAACATCACAAAATCTGTCCGCTGATCATTCTATAAGTCGTATAACATAACTTCAATGAATTAAATTAAGATTTCGTAACACATCCCTCGTGCCGGAGATCATGCTAAACTCCGCATGTATGAGGTTGAAGCGAATCCAGGATCTTAGTTCCAATAGGAAGATTTGTTTTGGTGAGAGTATTCAAGTGCACGTCCGTCTAAGAAATTAGTAAGTATGTATACGTGAAAGTATACAATATACATGGTTTAGTGTGCAGAACACATACACTCAAAATAGCCAAATACTTTTTTAAATAGTTAAATTATGTTAATCAGCGCCGGCTTGAAAAACATTAATAGTCCTTACATATTAATTTAATTAGCAGACCAACAAATGAGAAGCCACAAAATAGCACATGCATATATTTTTGATTCCAAATTATAAAGGGACTGAATCAAGTTGTTATAGAAGGAAATAATTCAGGATGAATTAAATTGATTCCTCCGCATCAATTTCTAAGTTGGTGAGCCTCTTTTGGCATATTGTAGAACGCAGATGGGTTTTTAAAAACTTGAGTCTGGACAAACAGAGCTCTACAGAGGCAACTGTCACTAGCAGTCCCGAGGCTAGGGTGTGAGTGCCCCCCTCAAATCATTAGCGGGGTCCTCTACTGATAGGTTAGGTACTGACTAATGCATGGCTTTCGTTCCGCATTGCTCCAATAATAGTCGATGACCGGAAGGCGGTGGTTGTACCTTATTGGAAAAAAACTGTGGGGACGTCCATTGTCGTCCATTAATTATGTCAACATTTTTTAGGCAAATTGTTAACCCCCTCCCCTTGTCAACAACTGTCAAACTTTCAGTCACCCCCCTAACAAAATTATGTCAAACAAATTTCACCCCCCCCCCCTAAAATAAACAACAACAAAATAACTAACAATATCTTATACGGCTGGCTTTTATGCTAAAAATAGAATTGTACGTATGTAGATATAAGAAGTTCTACAAATAAGTTTTTAATACAGTTTTTTAGTCTTGCGTAACTGATTTCAAATTGACTATCAACACCTGAACAAATTGAGAATTTATATTCTAGCTTCTAACATCTTCCCATAGTTGCCGTGGGGAATTCAAGTGTTCCTCAATTGTTATAATGGGCACAGTGGTTGATTGATTAATTTCTTGTGGAATCGATACACACGACAAGCCAACGTCATCTTCATCTAACCATTCTGCGCTTAACATCTCTCCATGCGCAATAATTGCCATCAGTTCTCTGTCTTTTGGCAGCCACTCGTTTGGTCAAATTCTTTGCGGTTAAGGAGCATGTGGTAATTACATAGCCCCAAAATCGCATTCGCATTGTCGGTGCTGTTGAACATGCTTCTTTAACATAACTTGTGAAGCTACATAGAGATGACAAAATTTGCAGGTCCGTTCAAACAACGACAACTGAATGGAAGGACAGTACAGATCATATGGAGGAATTTTGAATGCCTTTGCCGATCGTGGTAGCATGCTGTCAAACTTCAAAGACTGAATACTGAATACAATAGTTTAAACGTGTGGGATCTTACGGTTTTACCTTACCATTTTAGGTTAATCAGTTTTATATTTATTTAATTTACAGTTAAGTTTTAATTAGAAATCAAAATACGACACAGTTTACGATTATCGTAAATTGTGCCGTATTTTTAATGTTTCTGGGGGTAGGTAGATTTTAATTGACTGACTAGCATACATTGCATTTATTACTTTTCTATTTTTCGATTTATTAGTTCTTGTAAAAAATACATTGTTGACGTCAATTTATCTTGAACTCCCCCCTCCCCCATGTCAACAATTGTCAAATTTTTTCAAACCCCCTCCCCCCTCTTTCGTTGACATAATAAATAGATTTCCCTGTTGAGAAAATATTTAGCATTAGAATTATAGAATTTTGTAATTTGCAAGTTTATGAAACATTTTGCTCCCTTATTTTTGCTAAAATGACGCTTCTGGTCGTATATAACTTTGAAGATTTTAAGAAGTTTGTCTAAAAACTTTTCAATTTTTCCCCCTAATAGCGATGACCACGAAAGTAGGTGATTTTCAAGAATTTTTCATACTGTTTTTCAAAAAAATTTAAATTTTTTCATGAATTTCTAGCCTGTTTTGTCCAATTTTTAAAGTTTTTCTGCTCAAATCGTACGTCTTTGTCTATGTTCTTCATTACATATAAAGTCACCTGAATTTTAGGTTCACTGGTATTGATTCGAAGTGAAATGCAGGCGTTCTGGTAAATGTCAGCCAGTCGATGTATGTGGAGGGGTTGCATAAGTACTACTGGCAAAGTCATTTCAGTGTGTATTACTAAAAGCCTCGTGGTATCCATCTTATCACTAGAATCAGTAGCAATAACCTCACGTTCATCTGCAATTTCACCTGTCAACGCACCTAAAATTTTATGAATTTGAGTCATTGTGTTCATCTGCTAGCATTTTTAAATAAGAAAGCATTTAACAGCATTTCAAATCGATCGTTAATACTTGTGTGGGTGTAGGTGTAATCAATAATAACTTTATAGAAGCGCAAAAATTGGGAGGAAAAGAAATCAATCCGGTCGATTTGTCGACAGGAACACGGCCATTACCGATGTTAAGCAATTGCATGGAGAAATCTTCAGCAGATGGATCGTTCAGCAATGCAACTCTCATGTTAGAAGACAGCTGAAGTTTCATCACATAGCGCCACAGATATGATGATTTGATGGAAGCATTAATTTCATCGGCAGCAGTCGATCCTGGAATGACTGGCAGTGTTTGGCGGAAATCGCCAGACAATAAAATCATTGCACCTCCAAAATGTCGCGAGTCATTGCGCAGATCTTTCAGTGTTCTATCAAATGCTTCCAATGCGCGTTTGTGCGCCATTTTGCACTCGTCCCAGATGATGATTTTAGATGCTACTAAAACTTTTGCCATTGCAAAGTGTTTTGCAATGTTGCATGTTGTTTGTTCTGTAGTTTGAAGATTTAAGGGCAATTTTAATGATGAATGAGCCGTACGGCATCCTTCTAACAATGTGGCTGCTATTCCAAAAGAAGCAACTGCTACCGCGATGTCTCATCTCGCACGAACAGTGGCCAATATCAAAGACATGAGAAACGTCTTTCCAGTTCCACCTCTGCTCGATTCAAATTTGCAATTGTGTGTCGAAAATTAACTGTTTGTTGATCACTGACATAAGCAGTTTCGGGGAGTAAATCTCTTTGGTCTTGTCTTCGAGAAGCACGAAGCCATACAAACGCGGCGCCTTTCTCGCGCTAATTCCAGTTCTTCCGCGGTGGATTGGTTAACATTGTTCCGATGCCTAATTGCCTGACGGCTATTTTGGGAAAGATTAGATCTTCTGGGTCGCGGCATTGTTATTAAAAATGTTTTTGTTAAAAGTAATAAAACTTTAAAACTCGCAAATTAATTCCAACGAACGAAAATATAATATTGACAGAACAGCATTGAAACTTTGTTAATGCCAAATGGAAAACGGAAAATGCGAAACTAAAAATCATATATCTATGCTAAAAATATCTTTTATATTTTTATGGCCCATAAACAATTATTTTATTTTATATTTTAATTGAAAAAGATATTTACTTAATTTTTTCTGTGAGATTTTCAATTGTAAACAATGAAATAGTCAGAAAATTTAATAACATGCGCTTTACCTCATTTGCGCATAAATATCATGTCGCGGAAAATTAAACATCTGTATATCTCGATAACCCAAACTCCAATTTGAAAATTTATTTTTCCGTAAGACCAAATAGAGGGTGCTCTACAACGTTGCCATTTGAAATTTTTTTCTAGGACGCACTGTTAAGGCTGTATAGCTAGCGGGGTACATACTGCGGTCCCCATGGGCCACTCCATGGTTCAATGTTAAATTGGTTTAGTTATTATGTTAATAGGAGCTGAGAGAAATCCAATAAATCAAAAATCTCTAAAATCGGTTTAGCCGTTCTTGAGTTATAAGTGTCGTAACTATATGTATATGTATATGTATATGTATATGTATATGTATATGTATATGTATATGTATATGTATATGTATATGTATATGTATATGTATATGTATATGTATATGTATATGTATATGTATATGTATATGTA
>OZ022243.1:23570507-23660507 GCA_963978895.1 Erpobdella octoculata | reverse complement strand
AGAGGTGTGTCCATGGAAGCAACAAATGAGACGAAAATCCAGGAGTACTTACAGAAAAACAAAATTTCATTTATGGGCACTATAAATCGCCCTTCAGCGGCTAATTTAGAGAATTTGAGAAGGCAAAGAAAGAGAAAGAAAAACGTGAAAGAGCTTAAGCACAACACCCATGTTGCCGGGCTACTCGAAAGTTACGTAGAATAAAGATAGTGGTATGAAGTTTTTAATAAACCACTTTAATGATTTTTAAATAAAAAAAGTAAATCAAACAAACATTTGAACACAAGTTTTTATAACTTTTTTTAAAATGATCAATTACTACCTCCGTGCCAAATTTTGTTTAAATCGTTCAATTGGTTTGGATTTGTTGGCATGTATTGTGCCGGCATTCTTACCCACGAAAACGCTACCTGAGCTTCGTCAATCGTCTTACCTGTACTGCTTAGCTCGATCAAATCTATGACGTTTCATGGAATGACCTTCACTGAAATGCAATACCTTTCACCCGAAAGACTTATAACCCGAAGATTAGACATTTATATATATATATATATATATATATATATATATATATATATATATATATATATATATATATATATATATATATATATATATATATATATATATATATATATATATATTCATAGTGTTTGAAATTGAACTCCTCCGAAACCGCTCAACCGATTTTTATGAAATTTTTTCTGTACATTTGGTAGGTTTGAGAAAAGGTCCTAGGCTATTTAAAATATTTTTTTAAATTATTTTAAAAAGTTATTATGGAAAAAGGTGCTAATATGTCCTTTTTCCAGGAAATTGCAACAGATATATATATATATATATATATATATATATATATATATATATATATATATATATATATATATATATATATATATATATATATATATATATATATATATATATATATATATATATATATATATATATATACAGTGATGGGCACCAACTACTTCAATTGTAGTTACAACTACATGCCAACTACCTCATGACAGAAGTAGTTATAACTACATGTTAACTACTTTAGAAGAGAGGTTGTTATAACTAGTTTGTTAACTACTACTAAAGTAGTTAACTACTTTCCAACTACTTTTTAACTACTCGTATATTTATAAAACATGTACTGTAAGATATAAAAACACAACAACAAAAATAAATTTGCATTTAATAATTTTTTTTTAAAGAATAATAATGATTGTTAACTAAATATAATAAAAACAAAGTATTTTTAAGCAAATATAATAAAAACAAAGTATTTTTAAACAAATATAATAAAAACAAAGTATTTTTAAGCAAATATAATAAAAACAAAGTATTTTTAAGCAAATTTTAGAAAAACAAAGTGTTTATTGATACATAAAGGTTGAATGACAAAGTTCAAAATTTGTTAAAACTGGAACGGCTTTTCAGAAAAACCATACGGTCAAATAAAGTGTCACTCATTTTGCACCTTCGAGGTGTCAAAATCATACCAGCCATGCTTGGAAGAGTAGAATTGGCTTTTATGAAAGCTCATTCTACAAATGGATAATCCTTCAGTGATTGAACATTCGATGCTTTAGATTATATTTTTAAATTATCTGGCTTTTTAATAATTTTGTTACAGCGCTAAGTCAAAGTAGTTAGACTAGTTATAACTACCAAACTAGATCATAAAAGTAGTTATAACTACATGGCAACTACTCAAAAACAAAAGTAGTTATAACTACCATGTAACTACTATAAATGTAGTTATAACTACAGTAGTTAAAGTGCCCATCACTGTATATATATACTAGCAGTGCCCGTAGCGGCTTCGCTCGCATGAAATTAGAGAATTTGAACCGTGCATACATAGTAGAGTACTGCACGGATCTTTTTTTTAGGTCTCGGCTCGGCCCGTCGACAACTTGGCCCAGCCCGTTTCAAAAACCGAATATCCTGGCCCGGCACGGCCCGTCTAATATGGGCCCGGCCAGTTTTTACAGGCCTAGAAGTTCTATATACTTGATGAAAAACTTCGGCCCGTCCCACCTTGACTTCAGGTTTAGCCCGGCCCGTCTGAACACCCTAAAATCACTAAAATGTTTATATACTTGGTTAAAAATCTCGGCCCGTCCCACCTTGATTTAAGGTTTAGGCAGGGCCTTATGAAGACCCTAAAATAACGGCTTGGCCCGTCCGTCCGGTGATAAACTGAACTCATCTACTTTTGACCGGCACAAAACCTCAAAATACCAATTTTCACATCTGTAGCACTTACAGTTTTTGAGTAGCAGTTTTTTTTAAATCAAATAACCCTTTTTCCACTTCACATTTGAGGTGAAACACGTATATCATTATTTTTAGAGTAGAAACTAAATACTAATTTTACTTTTGTAGCATTTACAGTTTTTGAGTAGCAGTTACTTTAAAAACCAAGTAATCCTATTTTCCACCCCATATTTGAAGTCCTGGAAACCAAATTTTCAAAAAATGGTAAAACACGTATATCATTATTTCTGGAGTAGATACCAAATACTAATTTTTACCCCTGCAGCATCTACAGTTTTTGAGTAGCAGTTACATTAAAAACCAAATAACATTATTTTCCATCCCACATTTGAGGTCCTGGAAACCAAATTTTAAAAAAATGGTAAAACACGTATATCTTTATTTTTAGAATAGAAACTAAATACTAATTTTTACATCTGTGGTATTTACAGTTTTTGAGTAGCAGTTAGTTTGAAAAACAAATAACCCTATTTTCCACCCCACATTTGAAGTCCTGGAAACCAAATTTTCAGAAAATGCTAAAACACCTATTTCATTATTTTGGGAATAGAAACAAAATACTAATTTTTACTCCTGTAGCATTCACAATTTTTGAGTAGCAGCTACTTTAAAAACCAAATAAAACCCAATTTTCCAACCCACATTTGAGGTCCGGGAAACCAAATTTGTAAAAAAGGGTGAAACACGTATATCTTTATTTTTAGAAAAGAAACTAAATAATAATTTTTACATCTGTGGTATTTACTGTTTTTGAGTAGCAGTTACTATAAAAGACAATTAGCCCTATTTTCCACCCCACGTTTGAAATCCTGGAAACCAAATTTTCAAAAAATGCTAAAACACTTATTTTATTATTTTTGGAGTAAAAACTAAATACTAATTTTTACTCCTGTAGCATTAACAGTTTTTGAGTAGAAGCTACTTTGAAAACCAAATAACCCAATTTTCCAACCACATTTGAGGTCCGGGAAACCGAATTTTCAAAAAATGGTGAAACACGTATCTTTTTATTTTTCAAAAAGAATCTATATACCAAATTTCAAAATCTCCTCATTTTTGGTTTTCGAGATATACATTGTTTTAGAAAAAAGTTTGTTTTCCAGTTTTTTCCCCTCAGGAGCAAAATTTTTAAAAATCCTTTCTTAGCGGATGTTTACGCTATAAATGTAATATAAGTTCCAAATTTCACGTTCCTAGGATGAGGCGTTTGAGCTCGGCGGTGATTATCAGTCAGTCATCAGTCAGTCAGTCAGTCAGGACATGTTCTTTTATATATATAGATATATATATATATATATTTTCCCGCAAGCAAGTTTCATTGAACTTTGTCGCCCATTTTGCATTCAACAGTTTCTTGTATAAACCTTGCAAAACAACAATATCTTTCCTTTCTGAAACTACACCAAGCAACGTTTTAAAATCTTTATTTTTTCCAGCTGACTGGCCAGTTTCGGTTAATTTAACCATATATATATATATATTCTTTTAAGCAAACTCGATTGAAAAAAGTGGCACACTTGGCTGAATCGATTTAATTTTTAATTTTTTCCAATAGTCTAAATCGGTTTAGAAATAATTTATTATCAAACACAAACTCCATAATATTATAGGCTTATAGATCTATTTCGGCAATATTTTGCCATCTTCAGAGCCGTTTAACTTTTTTAAAAATAAAATGCAGTGACTAAAAGGTAAAAGATACAACTAATTGAAAGGAATTAAAATACAATTTAAATAAAATTTAAATTCATTAAGTACAAATGTAACAACATAAAAAATATTTAAATTAAAATAATTATAATAATAACAGTAATAACTAAATAATTAAGATCAGTTAGCAAAGCCTTTAACAACGGAATTACAGTCAACTTCAAGGACGTGACTGGAAGAAGAATCACATACATTATCTATGGGATCATCGCAACTGATCCCAGGACAACTGATCCCAGGACTACTGATCCCAGGACAACTGATCCCAGGACAACTGATCCCAGGACTACTGATCCCAGGACAACTGATCCCAGTACAACTGATCCCACTGACAACTGATCCCACGGACAACTGATCCCATGGACAACTGATCCCATGGACAACTGATCCCATAGACATAAGCAACTCATTTTTTAACTAATTTTTTGACGACAATGGTGGTGATGATGCTTACGTAGCCAGCTTACTATGGCTGGCTGCATACGACAACGGTGGTGGTGATAATGATACTGGCTACTTCAATTAGTAAACGGAGAAATAATATTTAGTATAAGCGCACGAGGGCACGATACACAGTCGAAATGAAATTGACAAGTTCGTATTACTTTTCATCGTTTCACTCCTTTCCATACATACATACATACATACATACATACATACATACATACATACATACATACATACATACATACATACATACATACATACATACATACATACATACATACATACATACATACATACATACATACATACATACATACATACATACATACATACATACATACATACATACATACATACATACATACATACATACATACATACATACATACATACATACATACATACATACATACATACATACATACATACATACATACATTCATACATACATACATACATACATACATACATACATACATACATACATACATACATACATACATACATACATACATACATACATACATACATACATACATACATACATACATACATACATACATACATACATACATACATACATACATACATACATACATACATACATACATACATACATACATACATACTTACATACATACATACATACACATACATTCGTACATACAAACAGAAATTGGAAATTATGTATGTTAATATCAGTTTATTGATTGCAGAAACAGTGAAATATAAAATGATGCAGATATGGGATCAGTTGTCTATGGGATCAGTTGTCCGTGGGATCAGTTGTCCGTGGGATCAGTTGTCCGTGGGATCAGTTGTCCCGGGATCAGTTGTCCTGGGATCAGTTGTCCTGGGATCAGTAGTCCTGGGATCAGTAGTCCTGGGATCAGTTGTCCTGGGATCAGTTGCGATGATCCCAAAGGTTTACATTTATTAATGGCTAAAGCTTCTTTTAATTTTAACTTAATGGGTTGATTTTCATTAGGATACTGGTATTATCAATTAGAAATTTATGTGATGGTTTGATTGAATGTTGTGTTGACATATGTTGGTATATGGCACCACTTTGACAATGCATAGTCAATCTACGAGACAGAGTGGTTCTAGTATGACCAATGTAATTTTCCACCTGACCATGTGGAAACGGACACGAAAATTGGTACACTAGGTTGGTTTGTGCTACACGGCTAGAAACATTATTTATACTATTTTTAATTAAAAGATTATGAGTTTTTCCATTGTTATAATAGATGTGTAACTTGAGTGTATTATCTTTATTTACAACCTTAATATTATCATACACAATGTTTTTCAACACTTTTTCATCTATTTTATAACTATTAGACATCTGATTAGCATAATATAATGGAATTATACAAGAATTTGATGAGTTATTGGTATTAGGTTTTGAAACATGTTTTTATCAGTAATATGTGTCATAAATTTATTTATAGTTGCATCAACAATAGAATTAGAATAATTATTATTTATTAAAAGTTGTTTAACTCGCAGAATTTCGTTGTGAAAATCAGACCAAGTTTCAGAAAATTTATAAGCCCTATTAATATAATTATTAATAACGTTTAGTTTATATCTTTCAGGACAATCACTGTTATAATTAAGACAATTATCTGTGTATATATATATATATATATATATAAATATAAATATATATATATATATATATATATATATATATATATATATATATATATATATATATATATATATATATATATATATATATATATATATATATATATATATATATATATATATATATATATATATATATATATATATACTAGCGGGGCACCCGGCGTTTTTAGAAGTTTACCTAATGCGTTTCTTTTTCGCTCCCGTTTCCTTCCCGCTTGCGCTCCCGGTCGTTATCCGTTCCCTGTCGCTTTCCCTCTCATTTTTTCGCTCTCAGTTCCCCCCTTAGATCCGATTCGCGGAAAAGCGACCGGGAACGCGACGGGAACGGGAAAGCGGAGAAGGAAACGGAAGCGAGAGAGACAAACATTAGAAAAACCTCCGCTCATTTTGTGTCGGATTTCAAATTTTTTTCTTTTTATTTGATTCCCCTTGACTCTCAAGGTTGTCTGAAAATTTCATTACAATCGCAATCGGATGAATGGTGTAGCAATGCATGAATAACATATATATACAAAATTCGTGTTCATCTTCAATCGTGGTTTTCATGCAGGATCACTCCTGATGCACCTGTGAATGATATTTTGTTGATACAGCGTTTGCATGACTACGACGATGCCGTTCTTGGTTCGACTGGATTAAAAATGATGCTGCGTCATTCTTGGTACATGAGTCCAGAATTGGCAACGGGAAAGCAAGCGGGGAAGGAAACCTGAGCGAGATAATAAAAATAAAGCAAAAAAATAATATAAAACACAAAAATCAGCATGTCAGGAAAAATGAAATAATTTCTCTCTGATCATCAATTTGGATAGGATTTCGCAAACAGAAATGTCTTTAGCTCGGCCTTGAATAAACTCAATGTAGTGGCTTCTCGGATGCTGGCAGGCAACGTGTTCCATGTTGCCGGTCCTGCTATACTGAAGGCTCGACTGCCGTAAGTTTTTGTTCGAGTTATGGGAACAACTAGATCACCACGACTAGCAGATCTGTGACGAGATTAGTAAGAATTTTTATCAGACACAGTGACACACAGCTCTTGCAAATATGAGGGGGCTTCGCCATGGAGCGCCTTGTAGACTAAAGTCCCAATTTTGAAAGTAATTCGCTCAGAGATACGCAGCCACCGGAGTTCAGTTTTCATTATTGCAGTCACATGATCATGTTTTTTTAGTCCACCAAAAAGACGAGCAGCTGCATTTTGAATACGTTGAATCTTTCCAACAGCACTAAGAGGTAAGCCTGTAAATAGAGAGTTGCAGTAGTCAAGTCTACTTACAACAAACGAATGCAGCAGGAGACGTGTTGCTTCACTTGTCAGAGACCTTCGTATGGTTCTAAGTTGTCGTAGTTGGAAAAAACAGGTTTTTGACAGTTTAGATATATGATCTTTCATGGAAAGCTCAGAATCGACATAATCACCTAGGTTTCGAACAACTTCTGTGGGGGCAACCAAAGCCCCAGCAACTAACAAGGCTTTTGCTTTACTCTGTTGCAACTTTGATCTTGCACCTATCCAGATTAATTCAGTCTTATCGCCATTCAGTTTTAGACGATTAGAAGCCATCCACTGTTCAATGTTCTCTATGCAGGGCAATAAGCGAAGGTGAACATTCTCCGCATCATCAACAGAGCAGTGAACATATGTTTGGGTGTCGTCGGCATAGCAGTGTCCCTCGAGTCCAGAACGATGAATAATTTCAAGTAAATCAGTGGTGTACAATAGAAAGAGTAGTGGGCCCAAGACTGATCCCTGGGGTACTCCACTACTAAGCGACACGGACAATGACAAGTTCCCACCCACACTAACCCGTTGCGTGCGGTTAGTTAAATATGAAATAATCCATTTTAAGACAACTCCACAAGTCTCTCAATAAGGATTCCATGGTCAACAGTATCAAATGCGGCACTCATATTATATATATATATCTATATATATAAAAGAACATGTCCTGACTGACTGACAGATGACTGACTGATAATCAACGCCGAGCTCAAACGCCTTATCCTAGGAACGTGAAATTTGGAACTTATATTACTTTTATAGCGTAAACATCCGCTAAGAAAGGATTTTTGAAACTTTTGCTCCTGAGGGGAAAAAACTGGAAAACAAACTTTTTTCTAAAACATTGTATATCTCGAAAACCAAAAATGAGGAGATTTTGAAATTTGGTATATAGATTCTTTTTGAAAAATAAAAAGATACGTGTTTCACCATTTTTTGAAAATTCGGTTTCCCGGACCTCAAATGTGGGTTGGAAAATTGGGTTATTTGGTTTTTAAAGTAGCTTCTACTTAAAAACTGTTAATGCTACAGGAGTACAAATTAGTATTTACTTTCTACTTCAAAAATAATGAAATACGTTTTTTAGCATTTTTTGAAAATTTGGTTTCCAGGACTTCAAATGTGGGGTGGAAAATAGGGCTAATTGTCTTTTATAGTAACTGCTACTCAGAAATAGTAAATACCACAGATGTAAAAATTATTATTTAATTTCTTTTCTAAAAATAAAGATATACGTGTTTTACCATTTTTTTAAAATTTGGTTTCAAGGACCTCAAATGTGGGGTGGAAAATAAGGTTATTTGGTTTTTAATGTAACTGCTACTCGAAAACTGTATATGCTACAGGAGTAAAAATTAGTATTAAGTTTCTACTCCAGAAATAATGATATACGTGTTTTACCAGTTTTTGAAAATTTCGTTTCCAGGACTTCAAATATGGGGTGGAAAATAAGGTTACTTGGTTTTTAAAGTAACTGCTACTCAAAAACTGTAAATGCTACAAAAGTAAAATTAGTATTTAGTTTCTACTCTTAAAATAATGATATACGTGTTTCACCATTTTTTGAAAATTTGGTTTCCAGGACCTCAAATGTGAAGAGGAAAAATAGTTATTTGATTTTAAAATAACATCTACTCAAAAACTGTAAATGCTACAGATGTGAAAATTAGTATTTTGAGGTTTTGTGCCGGTTGAAAGTAAATGAGTTCAGTTTATCACCGGACGGACGGGCCAAGTTGTTATTTTAGGGTCTTCATACGGCCCTGCCCAAACCTTAAATCAAGGTGGGACGGGCCGAGATTTTTAACCATGTATATAGACATTTTAGTGATTTTAGGGTGTTCAGACGGGCCGGGCTAAACCTGAAGTCAAAGTGGGACGGGCCGAAGTTTTTCATCAAGTATATAGAACTTCTAGGCCTGTAAAAACGGGCCGTGCCGGGCCAGGAATTTCGGTTTTTGAAACTTGCTGGGCCAAGTTGTCGACGGGCCGATCCGAGACCTAAAAAATTGATCCGTGCAGTACTCTACTATGTATGCACGGTTCAAATTCTCTAATTTCATGCGAGCGAAGCCGCTACGGGCACTGCTAGTTATATATATATCAATGATAAAAATTTTTTATTTAATAACTACTATACGACTTATTACGTAAGCGTGACAGAATCAGTGAGTGAGTGACGTGGTCTACTATTATATTAATATATATATATATATATATATATATATATATATATATATATATATATATATATATATATATATATATATATATATATATATATATATATATATACAAAATGAGCTCTGAAAAAACTGATGAGAACGATTTGATTATTGATGTTGGAAATTGGAATGTAATCTAAGTCGGATGATTTGTCGGGAAGGGAAGAGAGGAGTTTTGCAACTTCAGAAGAAGTGACGGCTGGTAAGGAAGATAAATACTGGCTGCTAATAGGATCAGGAGGTAGAGAAGTGAATATAGATGACTTATTGAGATTTATTGATTTTCTTAAGTCAGTAATTTTGTTTACAAAATATTTAGAAAAGTCATCACATTGTCTGGTGTCAAAATCAATCGCAGAACTCTTGGGATCAGTCGAGTGAAGAAGTTTCTTGATTTTTGACCAACGCTGCTTTGGATTAATACAGGATTCGATCTCTCGACAGCAGTGTTTTTGACGAGAGCTGTTGATGAGGAGGTTGGTGATCCGACAGGAGGTACGATAAGTTTCACGATCAGACTCGTCATGATTCCGAAGCCAGATTCGTTCAAGACGACGTCTCTCTCTCTCTCTCTCTCTTTGCTGATAATGCGGCAGTAGAAAGCCATTTAACGATCGGTTTACTAGCTCGCTTGCGAGTTAACTTGAGAGGAAGAAATATATTGAGTTTGGCTGTAATGACATTTTTAAGTTGTATGGCGAAATCGTCCGTAGTGGAGGCTGGGTTAATAAAGAGAGATGATTGTCTAAGTGATGACTCAAACCCAGCATGATCGAGTCTTTTGAAGTCGCGATAGATGAACTCCTTGACAGGTGTTGGTGGAAGTCGAGATCGGACTGAGGTGACTAGGAGACGATGGTCAGACAACAAGCAGTAGTTGTAATAGCGGACGTCACAGTGAAGTAGATTTGAGTCAGATGTTGCGATGATGTCTAGCAGGTTGTGGTCACATGTTGGTTGGCTAACTATCTGCTTGAAGTTGAGTTTCGTCAGAATGTCATCAAGACCACAGCCAACCAAACCGTTTGCTCCTGGACAATTGAGGTCTCCACAGAGTAGTAAACTGTATTTGTTGTCAACGATGATACGGGTGAGAAAAGTTTCTAGCTCCTGGAAGAAGAAGGCAAGCGGCGGTGAAGTAGGTTGATAGATGTTGATGAGTAAGATTGGCGGTTTAGATTGTATAATAACGGATTGTGCTTCAAAAGATACGGGAGTAAAGTGCACATCGAACGTGTGGAGCTTAAGTATATCTCGATAGATCAGAGCGAGCCCGCCACCTCGTTGTGGTCCACCAGGAACAAACGTTCGATGGACGTGTAGTACGTCGAAACCAGGCGGTGAATCTGTTATATTGAAAGATGACGTACGCTGTGCTATATATCCTCAAAGCGTCGAACTTTCCTGGCTAATAACTTTTTATTTGAACATTTGAACCCTAAAGTGGCTTAACAAATCGTGTTCAGCGTCTCAGAATCTATCATCGTGAGTTTTTTCAGACCGGCAGATGGTAATCGGGCGACATAATACATCATTGCGCTTTTATGTTAGGAAAAATATAACTTATCTCAGCAATGTCTGTTCTTCAGGACATGAAAGGCAATTTGTTCCAAAGAGCTTGTTTGCTTTTCGTTTCTTTGAACTGTTTGTTTTTTAAAACCCCATTTAGGCCAAAAACAGATCTAAAAAAAATCTGTGCAGAGCAAAAGCGTCCGTTGCTCTTGAGGGGGTCATCTAGAAGACAGTATAATCCGCTATAACGTACCCTGGACATAACGTACATATATATTTTAAAATTGGCTTAAAGATCAACGTATTGTTACCTGATAAACTTTTGCTTACTTTTAAAATTTAAACAGGCCTCAAAGTTTATGAAAACTCGAATACAAGATTCTGAAAAGACTTGAAAGTAAAGCTAATGTAAAACAGATAGAAGAATACTATCAGATTATGCAGTCAGAATTGAATAAGCTAGCACTCCTATCAACAAAATCCAAATACTAAAATAATTAAATAACAATTTAATTCATATTAAAAAAAGCGTAGAAAAAGAAAAGTGTTAATTAATTCCTCCTAGTAGTTCTGTGGTTACTTCATCGAATATCTTTTCATTTTGAAGAAATGGTCGAACTGCATCTGGAATGGATGAACCAGATAGGCGAATGATGGATCTGAAGGCAGCTTCTCTTATTTTCATGGAAACTAAAAAAATAATAATACATATCATGTTAAAATTTAAACAAAAAACTATGATATATTTTAGAACATGTCAATTAAAATAGTTCTCATAAATAGAATAAAAATATTAGATTATTAACCTGATGTTTCATGTACAAGAGCAGTAAGATTGCCCATGATGTTGGTCAGATTGTTTGGATCAAATACTTTCAAGTACAATTTTGAACATATACCTGGTAAAATAGATAATTAAACAATGACATCTATAAATGAAAACAAATTTATAAATATTACTTTACAAGATAAAAAAAACTGGATAACCAACCTAACAAATCGATGACAAGTCGTATAAAATGTTCATTGAACATGTGTGGTTGAGTGGCCCACGTTTGAAGTATGGACCATAGTGAAATAGATACCATCGAGTGACACGTCCACTGCCATCCCTCTCTTCGACACAACAGCTCCAGTGATGTCTGTGTTTCCCAAATCACTTTTTTTACATCCTCTAAAATTAACAACACTTCATGTGATTCAGATTTAATTAACTAACTTGAAAAATGTAAATTTAAACAGTTAATTATTAAATTTATTTATACTCAGTACAGTTTGTAATATAATTATATGAAGGTAATCCCCAACCACATAAATAAAATACTTAACCCATTAATGGTCACTACTATACGAAAATACTAAAAATGATGTTGCGTTTTTGCAACCGTAACCGTTAATGGGTTAATTCATATATAAAACACACAACATAAATACGATCTGCAACGACATGCACATACAACCTACAATAAAATAAATAAATTGAATCTATAAAATTAATGAAGCAGAAACTTGCACTGACTGACCTTTTGAAGTTATTAGTTGATTACATGATGTTTCAGCTTGTTTAAGAAGAGATGAAGAAAGTTCATCCACAGATCTGTTTTTAACTTCCCAGCCAGACAAGTGCTTGATACAAAAACTAATCTGAAACCAATTCAAAATATGACTCATTCCACACTATTTTAATTGCATTTTTTAAGAACTGAGCCCACCAGAATGGAAATGGAAACATTTGTATTATTTTGGTAACATGATAATGTAACTTAAAGCTAAGCTCTCTCCAGTTAAAACTACTAGTATTTAGCTTCAATTGATCTTATATCAGTTATTCAAATAAATGATAGCATTGTCAAAATACTAATCATACATTAAAATGGAAATGTAAAGTATAAAATTACCACTTAAAAACTAAAAAGATTGCACGACTAACATCATCATTCTGAATGGCCGCTTGAGATACATAGTGCTGAAGAACTTGCTGGATAGCAGAAGGTGGTTGACTGTTCGATGAGAGAGATTGAGGCCAAACAGCACAGATGGCCATAACAACATTTTCTGTAGTAGATGCAGTCCTGATAGCTTCAAAAAGTAAAGTTCGAGCCTTTTCTGTGTCTCCTGGAAGAATGTTTGTATAAAAAACATTAAACATTAATGAGAAGATTGCAGTGATAAACAATTGTAAAATGATGCATGCCTTTAATTTATCTTAGTAATTTATTTATTTTAAAATAATAAAGTTAGCATAGTAGTTACGTTTATTTTTTGGAGCTCACAACAGAGATTATTTTTCACATATTCTCAAATTACTCATCAGTATGTACTCTTTATCGTGATACTGGACATAAATACTCTCCAAATACATATAAGAAGGTACTCTTTATTGTCATACTGAACATATTCTGAACATAAAGTTTCTAGCCTGTTTGTTTGGTGGCAAAAAGTAAAGTGGAAGGAACCCAATGCAGCCATAATTCCAAAGAATTTGATTAAACCTAAAAACATTTGAACGATCGTGAATCCCACACAGCAAATCCATCAGAATCTCAATTACATTCAAATCCTTTTTAACAGCTTACGTGGTTTACTTTACCTGACCAGCTAGTCGAGCTTTAGGAAAACCCACTGAGGCGCCGTAGCACAGTGGTTAAAGTAGTTATGCTATCGTCCTGCTTGTGGGTTCAAATCTCAGTCAGGGCGAGGCGTAATTCCTTTGAGCAAAGAATTCACTCACATTGCTAAGACCAACTCAGCCTTTCATCCTTCACTGGTCGATAAATGAGTACCAGTTTAACGACTTGGGGTGTAAAAGGGTTCGGCAGGAGCCGTTACCGGCGCTGCTGTGGTATATTTATACAACGCAAAATGCCCTAATGTTCAATACATACATACATTTCAGTAATTAAATTTACATCTAGTAATAAGTAAGAAGTAAACTATGAATATCGAAACAATAAAAACAAAAAACTAAAACAAACCTTGTAGTCTCATGATTGCAACTGCAGCACAACTAAAAAATAAAACAACAAATTTGCTATAAATACAATTTAACAAAAAAAACTCATTTCAATTTATCTGCTACTTCTCAATCAAAAAAATATTCCAAACTATAAAAAAATTACTCAAAAACCTGTGAGGCATGTTATTGAACACCATAGATAGAATCATGTGACAATATAACTAAACAGTGAATTAAGATGAATATTAAACTTACCAGAGTGAAGATATAGACCTGTCCTTATTGGATGAACATTTCACTGCATTCATTTTAAATATTAATACAAATAATTCTCTGAGAAAACTCTTTTCCAACTGAGTCCCCTATAAAAATAATAATAATTAAAATGTTAATTAAACTATTAAAAAAACCAATAAAAATGTAATTAATCCAATAATGGTGTTTTCAAGTGTGATGAGGTGCTTTCTATATAGCCTGCCTTGTTATCAAGCAATCAGTGTCTCAGAAAGAAACAAAAAGCAAACATTAAAAGCTTATGCAGTTTAAGATTTATCATAATAAATTATAAATAATAATTCAATAATAAATAAATAAATAAATTACATTTTTGATTGACTTCAGGCAGACCATGAAAACATCAACAAATCTGCTAATGCTGGGAGGTAGCAAAGGTTTTTTTGATAAATGAAGTTTCTTCGAGCTTTTCATCATTTCCATTATATTGAAGTCCAATGACATGAGAGCCTTGAAATGAAATGATTCAATCAAGAAATGTTTATAAATATAATCTCGTGATTATTTAAATCATTACTAAGGGCCTACAACAATAACATTATTGAATTTACCTACTGCAAATAAATAACAAGACAAAGTAATTAATGCTTCAACAAGTTGATGACTCACCTTTAAAAATATTTTAACCAGTTCATTCACACCAACATCGATTCTGATTGCTTCTTCAACAAATTTCTGCAGCGGTAGAGAAGGAAATTTCATGAGATGAATCAACTTTTTATAAAGACCACACGAAGCTGAAGCAGGTGCATTCAATTCGGATGATTTCGATAATGGAAGTTTAGGCATCGATTTCGGTATCGGCAAGTTGAACTGCGGGGGGGACTGAAACGAATTCTTCTGAGTAGCAACTGGATGTTGGGGTTTTGAAATATTTTCAGCCAAAGGTTTGGTGGCATTTATTCGCATGTGACCAACAGGTGTGTGGTCAGGCGAGGAAAGTTTCTCTTGCGGTCGAACCTTGCCAACTGCAAGCGGCATAGTCTGACTTAACATTCTTGTGCCAGAATTGGAGAGCTGTTTCGCTTTCGATACTTGCAAATCACTTTCTGCTAAAGTATGTGCTGCATTTTGATGAATTATGCTAGCTTTTTGTATATCTTTACTGATGCGGACCTTTTTTGGAGGAGGAGGAGTCTGGCTGACTGTCTGCAGAGAAGTTTGAATTGATGATTTGTGAATGCTTGCCGATCCTGTTTTTATGACTGCAGTGAGTGGTTCGTGTTGCAGAACCTTTGGAATGGTGGAATGCACTGAAATATTTCCTGGTGAATTTCTCATAGAGGTTTTGAACTTGTCATGCTTAGAATGTAAATTTGCGTCTGAAGCAAGTTGGTTCGGCACGTAAGCACTCGAGGATGTTGACTGTAAAGTAGATTTTGTGGTATTCTCAATTCTTATTCTCTTAGTTGCTGGCTCAACAAAATTAAAAGAACTGGAATGACATAACGAATTAGTTGGCAGTACTGACATTGAATGTGAACTGCAAGTTAATTCTGCAGATTCGACTTGGCCAATTGACCTTTTTTTATTTTTTTTACTTTTTAGATCGGAAGCCAATCTACCATGCTCTAAATTACCAGCAGGAGATGAAGAAACCTTATGAACTTTCGTTTTTTGGGAGCTTGCCACTTGACTAACAACTTTCATCTCTGGAAAAGGTGGCAAAAGTCTATCTAAAGAAACAAATGCTTTAATTTCACTTATAGAAAGCCTTGAAAATTCTTGAAAAGACACTTTTTCATTTGAATTATTTTCTTTTGTTCCTCGAAAACTGAATGAAGTTTTATCTAACACTTGAACATTATTGTTAACCTGTCTTGGAATAGAATTCGACGTGACAGTTGAATCTTTCATGAGCCTTGTTTTCTTATTCATACTTGTATCACGAGAGCCGTCTAATGATTTCCTTTTAACAGATGCAGTTTTCAGCGGTTCTATAAAACTTGTATTTCTTGAATGACATGACACAGTGGCAGACTTGCTTGCAATCGCTTCCCTGATGAACGTTTCATTTGCTCGTGAAGGTAACAACTTACCTCCTTCTTCCACTTTGTCTGCACAGCTGCCAGAACCTGTGTGATTTATACATTCATCATCATTATCATCATCTTCACTTGAAAGATCTGCATCACCAAAAATGTCATCATACTCATTATTTAAAGATTTCT
Organism: Erpobdella octoculata; assembly: GCA_963978895.1. Lineage (NCBI taxonomy): Eukaryota > Metazoa > Annelida > Clitellata > Hirudinida > Erpobdellidae > Erpobdella > Erpobdella octoculata. Next base: position 23,643,974 of record OZ022243.1, on the reverse strand, counting down.
TTGCATCAGACTCTTTAGACGAAGGAAATGTTCTTTCTGAATTTCTTTTATCTTGAGTTGTTCCACTTATAGATACTGATTTCCCAACATTTACAGGTAACATTTTCTGGAGATCATTATTTGAAACAGTCTCAGAAATACAATCTTCAATATCGAAATCCTGATCATCATCATCGTCATCATCATCATCATCGTCGTCGTCATCATCATCAGAAACATCTAGATTAAGTGTTCTACATTCGTTAGCAGGTGCAGATGGGTGTTCAAGGACACTATGTTGTGTAACATTTTCCTGAACATCTGATGGTAGATCTCTCATATCAAACTCATTCACTGGCATGTCATAACCTTCGAGTTCTGAACTTGCATCTACATCCGAGTTCCTTTCAATAATTTTGTCATCACAATCAAAATCATCTTCTTCATCACTTGAATGTTCTAAATCCTGCAACATTTCATCATAACTTCTATAACCAATGTTTTGTGCCATTTCTGTGCTAGGACATTTCATTATTTTACTATCAGCAGCAGCAGCAGTAGTAGCAGCAACAGCAGTAGCAGGCAGCAAATCATGTGACGACAGTAAATTGGCTTCTTCGTTAACGAATGCATTTATGTTTTTTTCTGAAGAATTCTTACATTCGCTTATCTCCATTTCATCTGGAATACATTTATCCGAAATGCATACATCCGAACCTGCCAGAACTATGTCAATGTTGTCATTTTTTTTATAATTAGTATTATTAGAGATGACTGTGTCCTCATTTTCCTCTCTCTCACCATCGTCATCATCATCATCATCACTGCATGACAGACCCAGATCATGATAATCATTTCTGCTTTTACAAGACTTTTGTGGAGGATCAACTGAGATCACAGCATTGTTGCATTGTTTATCTCCCAATAATACAATATCAATCAAATCAGGTTGAATTTGAGAATTGTAATGAACTTCTTTTAATATTTTTGGCACTGAATCGAAGGCAATACTTGCTCCATTAATAAAAGTACGATCTTTTTTGTTATTTGAAGAATCAACTTGATTGATATTTATGCAATTCATATTTTCTTGAATTCCTTTTGTCTTAACTCTGTTGTTTTCAGCAACATCATTACCAGCAACTAATGTGTCATTGAGAATTTTTTCAGCATCAACTCCATTAATATTATTTAGGTTTGTTGAAAATGAAAGTTCATCGATGAAATTAAAGCCATCTCCAGCCTGCAAATTCAACAAAAAAGTATTTTTTTTAAATAATTGTAATAAAATCAATAAACATTCAACTTATAAAAGCAATTCTCACTTTCTTTAAATGAACTTGATGATTTTATATCTTTGATGAAAATTTGTTACTTTTTAATTAAATTATTTTTCTATTGTCTAATCAATACACAAAATTTTAACTCGATTGGATGATGGGAAGTAGGACTGTGCCGGTATACCGGCCTGTTTTTGGCAATATCGGCAAATACAGGTTCTGTGGGTATGAAGGGTGCCGGAACCAGTATTGAACAATCGGCATTAAGCACATCATGCATAAAAGACAAAAGGGTGAAAGACATACAGCAGCAGGATGGGCAGTGTAATTTACCTGTATGTCCCCTGTTTGCTACACTTCAACTACGGACAACGGTTCTTAGCAATAGCATAGCACTAACGGGTCTAACACCATTCCTCTTTGCTAACTGAACCATGACTAATTGTAGTTTAGTTTAGCTGGCACTAACTCACTTTCAAACACAATTTCTAGCCATTTTCAGGATTTCGACATTATACAGGTATCGGTAGTACCGGTTTTTGGCCCAGAAATATCGATACCGGGACCGGCAAAAAAACCATACACAGCCCTAATGGAAAATATGCTTTTTAACCATTTATTAATTTATTAGCAGTCATTTTTTAGTGCCACTTACATCCCAGACCAGCGGCCAATTTTACATAGAAACATAAAGTTAAAATAAATACACAAAATGTATATATTTATAATAATGCAAGATTTGCTTGCATTCTATCAATCAGGTAAAAGTGGTCAAGTTAATTTAAATGATTTAAAAATAAAAAAAACTCACATTTGATAGAATTTGGTCTGCACCAGCTGCATCTAGGGTAGAAATCAAGTCATCCATTGAACCTGAAAGAGAAACAAATTAATAAAATAATAATAATAATAATCATTATTATTATTGTTATAGCTTATGAATTTAGAAGAATATATTAATAAAACAAAATTTTATGTGAGATAAAGAAAAGAATAGACCATCACACCTGTCATATCTTCATTTGAAAGTACCCCGTTGGTTCTGTTGATACAAAAAAAAACATTAAATTATGAAATGCATTAAAATTCATCAATGAAAAATAAATAGTATTATTATATTACATATCTATTAGTATAATAAATCTATTAAAAAAATAAATATAAATTAAATACCTTGAAATTTCATCATGATCATCACTACCAACATGAGGAATAAGCAAAATGTCTTCCAAAACAGTTTGAACAAAATCTCTATTTCGATCTTCTTCAAAGCCTTTCTTACATTCCAATGAATTTACATCTATAACAGCATGATGCTGAGAATTTGTTGCAGCAACATCTTCTATAACAACAAAAGGTTGAGAAATTGTTGCAGCAATATGCTCAGAATTAATTTCCGCCACATGTTCCATAACAACATGAAGTTGAGAATTTGTTGCAGCAACATGTTCCATAACAACATCAGGCTCAGAATTTGTTGCAGCAACATGTTCCACAATATGAGGTTGGGAATTTGTTGCAGCAACATGTTCCATAACAACATCAGGCTCAGAATTTGTTGCAGCAACATGTTCCACAACATGAGGTTGGGAATTTGTTGCAGCAACATGTTCCATAACAACAGCAGGAACAAAACTTGTTGAAGAAACATGTTCCATAACATGAGATTGAGAATTTATTGCAGCAATTTGTTCAATAACAACGTGAGTTTTAGAGTTTGCTGCAGCAGCATGTTCCATAACATCATGAGATTGAGAATTAGTTGCTGCAAAATGTTCCATAACATCGTTAGATTGAGAAGTAGTTGCAGCCACACGTTCCATAACAACATCATGCCCAAAATGTGTGGCAGCTGCTTGTTCCATAACATGAGATTGAGAATTTGTTGTAGCAACATGTTCCATAACAAAGTGAGATTGAGAATTTGTTGAAACAATTTGTTCCATAACAACATCAGGCTCAGAATTTGTTGCAACAACATGTTCCATAACATGAGGTTGTGAATTTTGTGTTGCAATTTTGTCGATAAACTTTTCTGGTGATGGAACATTTTCCTCGATAGAAAAAGAAATGTCTGTTTGAACTTTTTCTAAAACAGTTTGGACACAATCTCCATTCTGATTTCCTTCAGAATCTTTCTCACATTCCAATGAATTTACATCCATAACATCATGATGTTCAGAATTTGTTGCAGCAACATGTTCTATAACAGAGTGAGAATTTGTTGCAGCAACGTGTTCCATAAAATGAGGTTGAGAAATTACTGCAACATGTTCCATAACAACTTGGGAGCGAGAATTTGTTGCAGCAACATGTTCCATAACATCGTGAGGTTGAGAATTTGCTGTAGCAACTTGTTCCATAACATTGTGAGGTTGAGAATTTGCTAAAGGAACTTGTTCCATAACAACATCCGGCCTAGAATTTGTTGCAACAACATGTTCCACAATGTGAGGTCGAGAATTGGTTGCAACAATTTGTTCCATAAACTTTGCCAATGATGGAACATTTTCAGTTTGGAGAAAATCTCCATTCTGATTTCCTTCAAAATCTTTTTCACATTCCAATGAATTTACATCCATAACAACATGATGTGGAGAATTTGTTGCAGCAGCATGGAGTGATACATGAGGTTGAGAATTAGTTGCAACAATTTGGTCCATAAACTCTTCCAACGATGGAACATTTTTCTCCAAAGAAGAAGAAATGCCGGTCTGATGAACTTTTGCGATATTTCCCTCCAAAACCTTCGTATTGTTTGTACCGACATCACCCAGATCGTTCTGTTCCTGAAATAAACAATAAATGAGAATCACACAGGTTTGTTGATGTATTTCATTGCTGATTCATCTCAAGCGACTCTGCCGTGGCGGACGAGAAATGCAGATTTTTGTTTAAAAATTGTAAGATTAAAATGTTTGTTCAGCTAATATAAAAGTTTGATGAAACATTTTAATGAAAATGTAACAGAAAAGCAATTTAAATATTGTAATAAACATTTAAAAAGACTTACATCGTCATCACTTGATGACAGTGATGATAATGATGACAACACATCTTCGGGAGTGCGCTGAAAAATTGCAAATAATTTAAAAGATGATGAAATGAAATTATTAAATATGATGATGAAATAGTTTTAAATTATTAAATATGATGATGAAATAATTTTAAATATGATGATGAAATAATTTTAAATTATTAAATATGATGATGAAATAATTTTAAATTATTAAATATGATGATGAAATAATTTTAAATTATTAAATATGATGATGAAATAATTTTAAATTATTAAATATGATGATGAAATAATTTTAAATTATTAAATATGATGATGAAATAATTTTAAATTATTAAATATGATGATGAAATAATTTTAATTTATTAAATATGATGAAATAATTTTAAATTATTAAACATTCTAAAATAACAATTTCAAATGACACATGGAAGAATAAAATATGCACCTTTTTGTTCTGACAAACTTTTGACTTTTTTTTTGATGGTATGGAAGTTTTGTTAGTTGAACTTTTTCCAGTTTTATCTAAACAAATTTCAACATAAACAAATTACAGAAAACTATTCAAAGAATCGAGTCATCAATAAATTTGCAAAAATACTTTACCTGGTATGTTCTTTATCTTTCTGGAAAAAAATGAAAAATAATTAAAAAATTTAATATAAAAATAATTAAAACATTTATACATAAAAATAATTAAAATATTTAATATACAAATAATTGAAACATTTAATATAAAAACAACTGTAACATTTAATATCATAAATATAAAATTAATTAATGAATAAGCAAACAACTGACACTTGACAATTTGATGAGAGAATTGAAAACTTTGAAAATCCATTTTCTTTGTGACTGTCACCGTTAAGGTTTGAACTTCGTCCAATCAAATCCGCAGTCGATGAAACTGAGGGAGGTGAAAATGTTTTCGAAAGTTGTTCGAACAATTCATCAGCATGTTTGTTGGAGGTTACCTCATCGTGTAAAATATTTGAATTTGTCGAGTTAGTGCAATCCTCGAGTATCTGAGTCTCCACGTCTGCAGGAACTTCAACGAACGAGTCATCACTGTCTCCTCCATCACTTTCATTCTTCAATAAAAATTCATTTTACAACAATTAATAAGTGGCATATAAATAATTTCATAATAATAAAATTTCAATTTACTTACATCTTCGAAGAATGTTATTATAGGACGTTTCTTATTTTCTGGAGCTGCTACACCTTTTCTGTGAATAAAAAAATATATAATTTAGATAACTTTCAAATATCTACATGCATAATAATAGATGTATGTACGTATGTATGTTACAATTTCGCATAATGTGGCGGTCGTAGTGATCAGCAGTCAACTGTTGATAAAATTAATATGTGTAGGCCTACAATAAAAGTTATTAAGCAATTGTACAATGTTAGTATTAATGAATAACAAATAACAAAGCAATCACAAAATATTATATGATTTATAAAAGAACTCTGTCGTTTCTAAATGGCTATCTCTAGTTAATTTATATTAACTTTGACAAATAATCATTTTAATATAATAACAACTAAACATTATTATATATCAATTTTATCATATTTAGTGCTTCTAAAGATCAAGTAAAACCTGTTCGTGGGTGGTAAGCTGGTATTAGGCATCGATTCAGCAATTTTTGTGTTTTTCTTAAAACCATTTGAATTAGAAATTGGTGCCGTTGAAGGTCTACTGTCATTTTTATGATTTGACATCTCATCAATGTCATCATCTTCAGACTCTATTTCACTCATATCCTGTTTGAAATAATATTTAATAAAATACATTTCTAATATCAGTGGTAAAGTGAACTCGCTGAATTTGAATTGCAAGGCCTAGATACAGTGATTTTGGAACGTGCAACATCTGATGTTGTATTGACTATCGGAATGGACAAAACTAATTAAAACAACACTTGGGCAACGCCTGGGTATCCCAGCTTGGTTATATCATGTCCACAAATTCCAAGACAAACATAAAAACAAAACAAATTTATAAAAAAAAAGTAAAAATAAGAAACACACTTTTGAGTCAGCCGTCCAAGTTGTAGCCTTTCGTGATGAAGCTTTCTCTTGAAATAAAAAATAAATAAATTTGATTATTCAAAGTAGCTACCATGTTAAGCCATAATCTTATTTGTATAAAATAAGAAAATAAATTAAAATCCCAAAAGTAATAAGTTGCAAAGCAGTGATGTGTACGCAATGTTCTTAAAACATCAACAAAAACCACTCAACAATAAAATTCCAACAAAGCAGAACATTTTAAATGAAAAGTCTTCTTCTAAAAAATAAAACATAAATAATGTAGCTTCAATATTGAAACTTATTACACTCACCCATAGCTTTTAATTTGTCCTCCAGTGTTCGGTTTCTAGAATAAAAAAATAGTAATTAAATTAAATAAATTATTTAAGAAATTAATTCAAATATAATAAAAATTAGAACCCAACCAATTAAATTGTAAAGATAACAACATAGTTTGCTCTGGCATGATAACTAACACAGATATTCTTTCCATAATTAATTTAAGTAAGTTCGACTAAGTCAAACATTGATAAACTTATCATAACAATTGTGTTTATAAACTAACTAAATTATTTATAAAGCCTACACTGACTCTGCAAAATATCAATAAAAACCAAGCAACAAAATCATCAATTACATACTATTCAATTTCTTCAAAGAAACATTTGAAAATAAAACAGAATATAACTGCAAGTTTTAATAAATTAGAGCTTGCTGTTGCTAGCAGAGTTTCAATGTCATTAAAAAACGGGAAAATTATATCGATGCAGAAATATATAAATTTTGCAAACATCCGATTGATCAAAATACTTTGCCGGCAACAATGAAAAGTTTTTCACAAAACATCAAGAGCATACTTTGTTTTTAACTGTAAAATTTCGTCATCTCTTTTCGTAAGAAGTGCCGTTAGCTGTGTTTTCAGCAACTGGAACGATGATAAAAATAATAGCATTATTAATAGATATTAAATAGATAGAAATACTATTTGAATATGAAATACTATTATTAAATAGAATTACTATTTGAAGATGGAATATTACCAATAAATAGAAATACTATGTGAATATGGAATATTATTAACAACTAAAAAAAAATACTATGTGAATATGGAATATTATTAACAAATAGAAATACTATGTGAATATGGAATATTATTAACAAATAGAAATACTATGTGAATATGGAATATTATTAACAAATAGAAATACTATGTGAATATGGAATATTATTAACAAATAGAAATAGTGTGTGAATATAGAATATTATTAATAGATAGAAATACAATGTGAATGCAGAATATTAATAAATAGAAATACAATGTGAATACGGAATATTAAAAAATATAACCTCCAATGAATGGATCGAATGTTGAAGTTGTTCAATTTCTCCTTCCCGTTGCTCGTATAATTTTTTAGTTGATTCGTTTTCCTGCGAAAATATGTTGATGTCACTAAAAATATGATTTTAATAAAAATATGATTTTAATAAAAATATGATTTTAATAAAAATATGATTTTAATAAAAATATGATTTTAATAAAAATATGATTTTAATAAAAATATGATTTTAATAAAAATATGATTTTAATAAAAATATGATTTTAATAAAAATATGATTTTAATAAAAATATGATTTTAATAAAAATATGATTTTAATAAAAATATGATTTTAATAAAAATATGATTTTAATAAAAATGATTTTAATAAAAATATGAGACTAGGTGAAGTTAATAATAAAAAATTACCTCTTCAATCTTTGTAAATTTATCTATAAGTTCTTGAAAATTGTGGTTTGATTGCATAGCATCGTTGTATTTTTTCGTCAATTGAATATTTTCATCTCGCATATCATGCACTTTTCGAATCAGGGAGCTTTTTGAAATAAAACAATTATTTATTACACAAACAGTCTTCAAGTAATCATAATAATTTAATCAGAAATAACTCACTCAGTGCATATGATTTTCTGTTTTAATATCAGAAAATCTTTTTTCACCTGTTCAACTTCTTCTTTCGGATCAAGTACTTTCTGTGTCAGCTGATAATCAATTAAAAAAATTAAATGAGTTAAGCAAAAAAGCTACTTGCTGGAGAGAAATTTCAGCAAGTCCAATTTTTATTAAAAATAATAAAAAAATTAATTACTGCTTGTTGCATCATTCCTTGAACAAAATCAGTATTTTCACCAGGTAATTGTGATGCTAACATATTCTCCTGTAAAGAAATAATATAAAAGTTTTATTACAGGATATCATGCAATAAATACCAGACATGTTAGATGTAGGACATGAGGATAACTAACCACACTAATACTACTCGCTAAGCTAAATAAGTCTTTAAAGATGATATGACAAACTAAACACTGAGACACAATATTCACCACAGCCATAGAAAAACAGCTCTTCAGGCCTAGTATTGGCAAACTAATATTGTAATAATTAGACATTAATCTATTACACTGGGCAACAACAACAAAATTTTGTGTGAGGTGTCTCACTGAATTCAAATATGATTTCAGTTTTTCTCTATCCGATCAAGTTTTCTCATCTCAAGTTTTTGCTCCAGTCGATGCTAGGGAAACTAAAGCAGACCTTTTTAAATCAATACGAAAAACATAGCTCACACGCAAACACAGAACAAGTAAAAAAAGATAGACATGCTGCAGGCAGAAATTTTCATCAGAAAATTTAAGGATTCAATTTCTGTTTCTTTGCAGACTGTGACTGCTGAGAAACAGGTGTTTTATTTAAACACCAGCAATAATCTGCCATAACCACGGCATCCGCACGTCCTTGGTACCGAGTTTTCATTTCCTTGATGTCCTGATGGAATGTTTGTTTGTTCGTCGCAAACATCCCCAAGATTTTTAGAAAAGCGATCAAGATCACTAAAAAATGCATTTTGATGCTCATATTTGCATAAAACTAGGTATCAAACTGATAACAATGTCTTACTTATTTTCACTTTTGTTTTTGCAAGAAGAGTTTGACTACATCAACAAAAGCTTGCCAGTCATCATTTTCACAAAATTAGTGCCCTTCAAGAGCTTACAGATATTTCATTCATCAAAACTCCTGGCTTTATGTTTATTGTTAAACTTGAAAACATGTTGCAAATATATTTTAAGAATTTTCTATTATTCTCAAGAGACTTGACAAATTGCTAGACCAATCTCAATTTGATGTGTGCAAGATACAAAATGACCTTCTCTCACTCAACTAAAGCTTCTTTCAATATCCCTGCAGCAATACATAGAGCAATATTTCTTAGTTGTGGCTAGTTTTTCTTAACACAGTGGTTTTCTTGGACACCATTCTCTTGAAGATTTTTTCTTTCTGTTGGGAATCCAATAGCTCAGCAGAATTTTTTAGGAAGTTTAAGTCACGGACAAGATTTGTCAGCTCTACCTAAGAAAATAATTGAGGTATGGCTTCAATTGAAAAGTTCTGATGACTTTATGTTGGTTGAGGGAAAACTCATATCAGGCATGACAAAGAAAATAGGACCAGGAAGCTCTTCACTTCATAGAATAGGTCTAATAGAAGATCTGAGTTAAGATAGACTAGTGTTTTTCTGGTTAATACTATTCAAATTAGTGCACACAAATTGCAATCGTCCATGAAATTTTTGGGTTTCCGTCATATCTTTGGTACATCAAGCCTGATAGTTTTTCTAGTTCCTCTATTCCACTGTCCAAAAAGCTCAGTACATTTTTTGCAGACTGTGCGGCACACAACATTAACCTTGGTCTCCCAGCTTGACTCCAAAACAGACCAAATAAGCTCTTTCAAAACAATCAGATATGTTCTGTCGATGAAAAACCAACTGTAGTTGATGTATACACACAAAGATACAAATATGGACTGTGACACATATAGAGACTTTAATTCAATGGACATTGACTCACACACAAAGTTATAGAAGTATGGGCCTAGAGGCAAACCTAACATGTTCGATTACTTGAAAACTTGACCTAATAGGTCAAAATGAAAGTCATATTTGAGTTCAGGAGACTGATTTCTATTGAGAGTGATGTTTATTTCTGAGACACCAAAAACCTTGTTGACCAGTGTTATTAATCTTATAAAAAAAGATTTGTTCAAGTTGTGAATAACTCGCCTGATACACTTGTCACCCGAAATCAAGTCCATAGCTAGCCATAGTTTAGTCTTAACTATCAGCTTTAACATCCTAAGTGCATGCTAAATATCAATAATTTATTTATTAAATTTTAAAATCAATTAGTTTATTCCGTTGACATGCAGTTTGCTAGAGAGCGACGCAATGTCTAAGTGCAGTAGTGAAAATAAAACAAAATATTTGTTTAACTCATGTTTTAAATATTTTTAATTTGTTAAGATTTATTAAAAAATGTACTCTTATCAGAGATAATTTTCCACTTTCCTTCCGATTTTTCTTTTGAAACTATTTTTTAAATTTTCAAAAAACTGGGTGTATGCTAAATTTCTTTTGATAAATTTTAAAACTAACTAGTTAAATTTAATTTATATTTATTTCATTAATAGTTTCTTTACTTTCCATCTTACTTATACTAATTTTTATAACAGTTATATCATATCACTCCGCGTACCGGCACCCATGAGTTGAGTATTTTTATTCAAAAGAACATTTTAAAGAGTTTTCTGTCAAAATATTCTTTTTAATGCGTTTTATTATGATTCTTATGCTGAATTTATGCACGCTGTAATTCCTTGGTTTCGGTATTGAAATCGCCACAGGATGCTATACTACTACTAAACTTTAACTATAACTTTTAAACTAGGAGATTACCGTCCGTCCTTCCATAGTTACTAGGCATAGTATGATACTATAGAAATTCCGGTTTAACTCCCACCTTAGCTTTTAAACTGGCCAGAGTCTTAGTTAGAAGACTTTTAGTTTTAGATAAAGACACCATGCAGATTTGCAGATACGAACTTACTAATGAACTTTTGAAGTTAAACAGTTGAGCCAACACAACTAATTCGATCTTGTGAGGCAAGGCAGATACCTAAGTAATAAAAAACACCACAAAGACTATACGAACTTTGCTATTTTTTGTTAGTCCAAAAACATCCTAGATTTAATCCTTTATGTCGACCGGAAAAGCCAATGATATAATAAACCACGCCGGCTTACATATCATCGACCAAAGAACTAACATTTTAACGTTTATAAAACACGCGATAAAAAATGAGCTAAAAACGGCTTTCATATATAAAATAAATATTTAAATTAATGCAGCAAAATTGATTTCTACTCTTTTGACAATTTTGTCATACGAAGAGAGATGACTGCAAAAACGCTCACATAACAAGGATCTAAATCCAATTAGCAACGACAGCTAATGTGCAGCGGAACTGAAATTAAAATCGGTAAGGTGGTGGTTATAACTAGAGCCGATACTCGATTGAGATCCAGATTTAAACAGCGCGCAGAGTATCAACCGCGATGCCAAGCAGGTCACAATCTTTGCTAGCACGGTATTCGCCAATTTGTTTTGTACCAATGAGACCGTATGAAAATGTGGTGTCTCCTGAACGTAACTCACTAGTTTACATCATCAGTTGTTAAAAAACACAGTTACAAAATATAAAATATGTATTACTGAGTATTAAATATAAACATAAATATTTAAAAAAAAGTATTTACCAATCTACTTAACACTTTGAATGTCCTCTAACTCAATAGGTGGCAGTTTTTAATTTACAGTGGCGTAGCCAGGATTCTGGAATAAGGAGAGCTCACGGCAAGCCCCCAAATTTACTGAAGCATATAACAAATGTTGAAATGTCAGTATAGTAATGTTAAAATAAAAAATTCTAGATATTTATGAGAAAATTTGTTTGTTATATATATATCAACAGTTTTAAAACATTTAATAATAAAAAAACTAAAAAGCAGAAACTTTCACGAGCAGCTTAAAAATTTGTATGTAATGTTTACTGAGCTTAGCTTCAAAAAAGGGCCGTCAAGACGGGGGGCTGGCGGGGATATCACCCTGGGCCCCCCACTGGTTTTAGGGCCCACCACGACTAGGATTTAAACATACCGTAACACAAACTTTACCCTTGCGGTAGGTCGGAAAGGTAAGCCAGCTGCCAAGTTTTTGTTGAGTTTGTAAAAATCCCCCATTAAAAAATAGTACAAGGCAATATTTTAATTTTGCCCATTATACAACCGTTAATCGTCAACTTAATTTCTTTCTCTTGCCGGAGTATGAAAAGCAAACTTAAACCATAATAAAATCCACCAAACTGTAGTGTTTTGCATTATCTTCGCATTATCCTCGTGGTCTACAAATTGATTTGAACTTTAATTAAACCAAATAATCTTCCAGTTTAAATTAGATCATTATTTTTTATCTTCTTCGCCTTTGTTCTCCCTCTCACAACTTCAAAATTCTTCAGAAACCTCGACACGTAAAGGAAAAAACGAGTTTTTCAACACAAACTTTTTTTACAAACTTTTATTTAGGTTACAATCTCTGTTTGTGTGTGTGTGTGTGTGTGTGTGGCTTTCTCTGTACGCAAATCTTGGAAGTAAAAGTTAGCCAGCTTTTTGACTAGCTAGGAAGCTGAAACTTTCAGCTTAGCTTTATTTAAAACTAGCGGGGTTACCCGGCGTTGCCCGGGGTTTTTAGAGGTTTTTCTAATGTTTGTCTCTCTCGCTCCCGTTTCCTTCTCCACTTTCCCGTTTTCGTCGCGTTCCCGGTCGCTTTTCCGCTCTCGGTCGATTTCCAGCTCCTGGTCGCTTTCCAGCTCCTGGTCGCTTTCCAGCTCCTGGTCGCTTTCCAGCTCCCGGTCGCTTTCCCGCTCAGAAGTTTTGTTATCGATTTTCTCTCTTGCTCGCGTTTCCTTCCAAGCTTGCTCTCCCAATTCCAGTCGCTTTCCGCGTTCCCGGTCGCTTTCCGCTTTCCCGGTCGCTTTCCCGTTCCCGGTCGCTTTCATGTTCCCGGTTGCTTTCCCGTTCCCGGTCGCTTTCCCGTTCCCGGTTGCTTTCCCGTTCCCGCTCACGCTTGCTCTCCCGTTCCCGGTCACGTAGTGTTTGTCTGGATTGAGCATTGCTTACTCTTATTGTTTCCAGTTTTGCTTCCCGTTGCTCAGCTGTTTCAGATGAACGGTATTGAGCAGCGTTTAATCGAAGGCTTTCCAGTCTTGCTTCCCGTTGCTCAGCTGTTTCAGATGAACGGTATTGAGCAGCGTTTAATCGAAGGCTTTCCAGTCTTGCTTCCCGTTGCTCAGCTGTTTCAGATGAACGGTATTGAGCAGCGTTTAATCGAAGGCTTTCCAGTCTTGCTTCCCGTTGCTCAGCTGTTTCAGATGAACGGTATTGAGCAGCGTTTAATCGAAGGCTTTCTTTTTTTTGAGCATTGTATAATCGAAGGCTTTCAAGTCTTGCTTCCCGCTGTTCTTCTGTTTCTGAACTTCGTAATGCCTTTTTCTTTCTTGCTTGGAGCGTAAGTTGACCAATAGCTTTTCGTTTAGGTGGCATAATTAATTCGATAGAAAAATTTGAAATTTGAAATTGTAATTTTTCAGCCAATTTTCAATTTATGACGATGTTTTAAAGGAAATAGTTTTGAACTTTATAGATATATATATATATATATATATATATATATATATATATATATATATATATATATATATATATATATATATATATATATATATATATATATATATATATATATATATATATATATGTATACACTAGCAGTGCCCGTAGCGGCTTCGCTCGCATGAAATTAGAGAGTTTGAACAGTGCATCCATAGTAGAGATCAATTGTTTAGGTCTCGGCTAGGCCCGTCGACAATTTAGCCCAGCCCGTTTTAAAAATCCGAACTCCTGGTCCGGCACAGCCCGTCTGAATTAGGCCCGGACCCTTTTTACAGGCCTAGAAGTTCTATATACTTGATGAAAAACTTCGGCCCGTCCCACCTTGACTTCAGGTTTAGCCCGGCCCAAATAAAACCCTAAAATCACTAAAACATCTATATACTTGGTGAAAAATCTCGGCCCGTCCCACCTTGATTTAAGGTTTGGCCTGGCCCGTGTGAAGACTCTAAAATAAAGGCTTGACCCGGCCGGTGATAAACTGGACTTAGCTACTTTTAACCGGCACAAAACTTCAAAATACTAATTTTTACATTTGTAGCACTTACAGTTTTTGAGTAGCAGTTATTTTGAAATCAAATAACCCTTATTTCCACCCCACATTTGAGGTCCTGGAAACAAAATTTTTAAAAAATGTTGAAACACTTATATCATTATTTTTTGAGTATATACTAAATACTAATTTTGACATCTGTAGCATTCACAGTTTTTGAGTAGCAGTTACTTTAAAAACCAAAGAAACCTTTTTTCCACCCCACATTTGAGGTCCTGAAAACCAAAATTTCAAAAAATGGTGAAACACGTATATCATTATTTTTAGAGTAGAAACTAAATACTAATTTTTACTTTTGTAGCATTCACAGTTTTTGAGTAGCAGCAACTTTAAAAACCAAGTAATCCTATTGTCCACCCCACATTTAAGGTCCTATAACCAAATTTGTAAAAAAATGGTGAAACACGTATATCTTTATTTTTAGAATAGAAACTAAATACTAATTTTGACATCTGTGGTATTTACAGTTTTTGAGTAGCAGTTACTTTAAAAAACAAATAACCCTATTTTCCACCCCACATTTGAGGTCCTGAAAACCAAAATTTCAAAAAATGGTGAAACACATATATCCTTATTTTTAGAGTAGAAACTAAATACTAATTTTTACTTTTGTAGCATTAACAGTTTTTGAGTAGAAGCTACTTTAAAAACCAAATAACCCAATTTTCCAACCCACATTTGAGGTCCGGGAAACCAAATTTGTATAAAATGGTGAAACACGTATATCTTTATTTTTAGAAAAGAAACTAAATAATAATTTTTACATCTGTGGTATTTACTGTTTTTGAGTAGCAGTTACTATAAAAGACAATTAGCCTTATTTTCCACCCCACATTTGAAGTCCTGGAAACCAAATTTTCAAAAAATGCTAAAACACGTATTTCATTATTTTTGGAGTAGAAACTAAATACTAATTTTTACTCCTGTAGCATTAACAGTTTTTGAGTAGAAGCTACTTTAAAAACCAAATAACCCAATTTTCCAACCCACATTTGAGGTCCGGGAAACCGAATTTTCAAAAAATGGTGAAACACGTATCTTTTTATTTTTCAAAAAGAATCTATATACCAAATTTCAGAAAAAAATTTTAGAAAAAATTTTTAGAAAAAAGTTTGTTTTCCAGTTTTTTCCCCTCAGGAGCAAAATTTTCAAAAATCCTTTCTTAGCGGATGTTTACGCTATAAAAGTAATATAAGTTCCAAATTTCACGTTCCTAGGATGAGGCGTTTGAGCTCGGCGTTGATTATGAGTCAGTCATCTGTCAGTCAGGACATGTTCTTTTATATATATAGATAAACACAGACACAGACACACATACATGCACATACACATACATACATACACACATACATACGCACATACATATATATATAGTTCCCGCTCGCTCACCCGCTCCGCTCCGCTCATTTTGTGACGGATTTCAAAATTTTTTTTTTTGATTTTCATTGACTCTCAAGGTTGTGTGAAAATTTCATTACGATCGGATGAAGGGTGTAGCAATGCATAAAGGACATTAACATACATAAATACATATATACAAACATTCATTTTTATATATATAGATGAATGTTTGTGGGTTAGTTTGTCTATTATAGAAACGGGAAAGCAACCGGAACGGACAGCGAGCGGGAACAGAAAAGCAAGCGTGTGCGGGAATGGGAGAGCAAACGTGAGCGGGAACGGGGCAGCGACCGGGACGGGAAAACGACCGGGAGCGGGAAAGCGACCGGGAGCGGGAAAGCGACCGGCAGTGGGAAAACGACCGAAAACGGAAAAGCTAACAGGAGTGGGAAAGCAGGTGGGAAAGGAAACGGGAGAGAAAGAGACAAACATTAGAAAAACCTCTAAAAAACCTGGGCAACGCCGGGTATCTCCGCTAGTACATACATAAACACACACACACAGACACACATACATGCACATACACATACATACATACACACATACATACGCACATACATATATATATAGTTCCCGCTCGCTCACCCGCTCCGCTCCGCTCATTTTGTGACGGATTTCAAAAAAATTTTTTTTCTTTTTGATTTTCATTGACTCTCAAGGTTGTGTGAAAATTTCATTACGATCGGATGAATGGTGTAGCAATGCATAAAGGACATTAACATACATAAATACATATATACAAACATTCATTTTTATATATATAGATCAAAGTTTGTGTTGAAAAACTCGTTTTTTCCTATACTTGTTTTAAATTGAATCATGTATTTTCATCCAATATAAAGCTATGCTGAAAGGGAGATCAAGCGGAAACGGAGAAGCGACTGGGTGCGGAAGAGGGAATGGGAAAAGGAGACGACGCGGGGGAGCAAGAAGGAGCAGAAAAGCGACAGGTAACGGGAAAGCGACCGGGAACGGGAGACAAGCTGGAAGGAAACAGGAGAGAAAAACGATAGAAAAACTGTAAAAACCCCAGGCAACGCGGGTAACCGCTAGTCCTCTATACAAATCCAAACCAATGTACCAATTTTAACAAAATTTGACGTAGGGGTAGATCTCAAAGAGTTGAAAAATAGAGTAGTTTTTAATTAAAAAAATTTTTGTATAGTTTTTTCTGTCCAAAAATTTTCTTAGGCCAAAAGTGCTTATGTACGAATACAAAAGGTTAATGTATAACGAAATTTAAATTTAGTTTACGTATCAAAGTTTCAAGCAACTTTTAAAAAATTTATTTTACGTTTTATGGGCAAAAAGAAGTTAGGAGGTTAGGAGGGAGAGAAAAAGAAAAGGAGCAGAAGCGTAAAAGCAAGTGGGAGAACGAGCGGGAGTGGAAAAGCTAGTGGGAGCGGGAGAGCGAACGGGAACAAGAACGGGAGAGCGAACGGGAAAGAGCAAAACGGAAAAGCGAGAAGGAGCTAGAGAGCAAATGTG
Organism: Erpobdella octoculata; assembly: GCA_963978895.1. Taxonomy (NCBI): domain Eukaryota; kingdom Metazoa; phylum Annelida; class Clitellata; order Hirudinida; family Erpobdellidae; genus Erpobdella; species Erpobdella octoculata. Next base: position 23,626,591 of record OZ022243.1, on the reverse strand, counting down.
AACGGGAACGGGAGAGAGCAAGTGCGACCGGGAACGGAAAAGCAACCGGGAGCAATAGAGCAAGCGAAAAACGGAGAGGAAGATGGAGGGCTAGAAAGAGCAGGAGAGTGAGAGCTGAAGAGCAAGCGGGGATGAAAACAGGAGCGAGAGAGAGAGAGAGAGAAACGATAGCAGTGATATCAAACCCTTCCGTTAATAATAAATTTTTAGCCGTTTAAATGACGTTTTAGAATCAAAAACGTATTTCTGTTAAGCTTTTGTAACTTGCACATGTTCATTTTAAAGAATAACTTACTTTTAGGTGTTTATATATATAACTAACCAAGAAAAGTTTTGCCACCTCCTTAAAAATTAAACTTATGGGCCTGCGAGGTGCGTAACATAAGCAAATAATAGTGTTGGGAAAAGTGCCCAATAAACCCTTTTGATCAGCTAAAAAAGTGTCAGAATTTCTGACGGGGGGACATTCATCTATGTCCCCCAATCTTACTGCGCGCCTGATCATTTAAAATACTTCTATTTATGGCATTTATGCTCTACAGTCACCGTCCGGTCCTCTCTAAATAAATCTTCTAAAACGCCAAACAAAATTTCAAGAAACAGCACTAAGAAAATCTCATTTTTACAATTTTTCAATGACGGTGTAGTTGTAAAAAATAAATAAAACAAAGTGAACACAAATTTAAGATCACGAATAGACAGATATCACTAAAGGAAACCAATAAAACACGAACTCACAAGCTGCTCACTGGAAATTATACTTGGTCGAGACACGTTCATTCAAGTGTTTTCAAGCCCAGGGTCCAATTGAACACCAGTATTTGCAAGTGAATGTTTACTTTTGTTGATACTGTTTGTTCTTTCTTATTTGATAAGTAAAAATTTTTGTTGATAAAAAAAGGAGTCTAGAAATTTTATTTTTGCATATTTATGATGGAGCATTTAGTTTTCTCAAAATTCCTCATACTGATTGTATCTATGTAGAGTGGCGTCATAAAGTGGTGCGGTTCACACCTGGTGACCCCATCACATGGGGTAACGCACATAGGCCAAATTGATTCAGCAACCCATATTTACCCGCGCCCAAGTTGAATCTGAATAAGCAACCATGCCGTGTTTTTTTATCATAACACATCTACCATTTTAGTACAAAGCAATTTTTTCAATTTCATCTATAATGCAATCGTCATTCTTCAACCTTGTTTCCACCATTTATTGGACTTGAAAACTGAGGGGCGGGGCAACCGATTTAATATAATCCAAACTAGCATTCATCCGTATCCGTAAAGTATCCCATTATCTTTGCGATCTAAAAATTGGTTCGATTTTTCAATGAAACCAGATACTAGTTCAGTTTTATTTATTTCCATCTTTCTCGTTTCACCATCCTACTATAAATATGTTTAGTCCAATTATTTCAAAAACCTCGTTCGTTGCCTTGATTTATTCATGGCGTCAACTTTCGACTTTTACTAAAAAATTTAATTTCACCGTAAAATCGTAAACGACTCTAAGGAAAGACGCTGTTTTTAATAATAGTCTGGTCATAATAGCTTCACAATTGTGAAAATAAGCCTTTATTAATCTAATATCAGAATATATTTAACCTAAAATATTAACTTTCTTGAATTAAAAAAAGTTTAACTTATACAATAAATTAATGACAACCATTTAAAGAATAAAAACTACTAAAGTATCCCGTTTACGCCCACATTAGTAAGTAGGTAAGTTTGTTGTTAGCAGTGCCGTGTTTAGGGCCCCGTTGGGCCTGCAAATGCGGAGGGCGCAGAAGCTGTTGTTGCCGCAAAAAAATTACAAAATATTTTTAAGTTAGTACGTTTGCTGTTAAAGTTAAAGGTTGTTGAATAACGATAATAACACAGCGTTGTTTTAGCGATTAAATAACTAACAAAACTTTACATTTAACCAATTTTAAATTATTTGTTTTTTAATTGTGTAATGATATGAAATCATATCACATAAATCAAGCACGCCAAGCTGATGCCAGCAAAAACACAATAAAAAAGTTCAATGTTGAATCACTCTCAACTTCGTCTAGTTCTAACTCTTGTTTTTTGCTTCACTTTTTGAATTTTAACTCTTTCTTTTTTTTTGCCGAATGCATAGAATTAGCAACAGAAAAATCAGCACTGTCACTTGGTGGCTGATGCACTGTCTTTTGATGAGCCATCTGTTGACATATGCATGGATCCACGTAAAATTAAGAAAATTATTTGTTGCGGTTTGTTCATAACCTTTTGCGATCTTTTATCTCCGACTTTTAATTCAATTTTTGTTCTATGACCTTTGTAAGCGTAGGAACTACGAAAGTAACAAACGTTTCTAAGAAGTAAGTCGTGACGGGGTGACTCCGTGCACCGGGTGATGCCACTGATAGATAACTATTAGAGATGTCACGGGTTCTACCTTTGGCTTTTTCGGGTTCGAGTTTGTGTATTTTGAACTTTCAGGTTCGGGTTCGGGTTTGAGATTTTCCAAAAACCGGGTTTGAGAGAGATGCTGAAAAGTTAAAGAACCAGCAAAATAAGCTGTCCAGTAGAGAATGAAAGAGAGACTGTAAAGAGGCTAGGCTACTAATATATAGAGGGAGAGAGTACTGTTAAAGAACTTAGGAGCCTAGCAGAATAGGCAGCTCACGTTGAGAAGGAATGAGATATGCTAAATAAGTTAATGGCTAGAGAATATCACGGCTCACAGAGAGAAGAAAAGAGAGATGCTAATAGAAGAGACTTACCAAAGTGACCGGATGCAGTGACAGCATGCAAGAACACTCTACTACACATTAACATAAATTTCATTGTTGTTTGTGTCCTCGTCACTTTCTTTCTCAGCGTTCAAGATCGACATTTTATCTTCAGCATTTGTTTTATTTCAAATTCAAATTAATTTGGTAGAATAAGATTCAAATTTCAATCGCTGAACCTGTTTTTTTGCGTAAAGCTCATTTTGAGGGTCAAATCACTGGCACGCGCAACTTATGTAAACAAAAAATTTATACAGTGCCCCCCCAAAAAGTTCTTAAGCCCCCACTTCCAAATTCCTGGTTACGGCCCTGGGCATTAGAGGTTTAATGTAGTCCTATAATTTGATATTTTCTATTATTGTTATTGCAAAAACGCAATTAGTTTTCTTCGTAGGGTTGGTTTGGTTTCACAATGGTTAGACATTGTCAGCGAAAGACAGAGCGAGGTACAGCATAGGTTAAAGTAATGGGAATAGCAATGTCAAACCTCAGTTAACAGCAAGAGAAAGCCCTGTTCTGGACTATGACTGTTCTGTGTTGAAAATTAATAAATATGTTGTGGTTAGATTTAAAACAAAAAAGAAAGTTATTCACTATATTGGACAAATAATGTCAGAAGATGGTGAATTATTAATAAAGTTCCTGAAAAGGGATAGGACGTCATCATTTAATTTTATTTGTGCAAATGATGAATTATTCCAATTTGAAAGAGATGACATTGTTTGTAGACTTCCAGACCCAATTCAGCATGGCGGGACTGCTCGAGCCAGTCGTCACTTGGTCTTTGCAGTAGATTTATCCATTTTTCCTAACCTGTGTTGAATTTATACAACTTAAATGATTATTATTATTAATAAAAGCTATTGTACCTGTTTTCATGTGTTTTTTGAGAGAACTGGATGTGGGATCGTATTGAATTATACCTAGGATCAATGTGCCCCATGGGGGGATCATAGTGCCCCGTATGTGAGGCACTTTGATCTTTTTTAGGGCTTGCACCAAAGTACAATTTAACAATAGTTCTCTTACGTTATAAAATGTCAAACTGAATTGAATACATAGAGGAGATGTTCCTATATGTAATTAAAAAAAAAGTAGATTTTTTGAACGGCTTGACTGTTATCGCCAAAAAACCTCAAAAGAGATCAAATTTCTCCCCTACCTATGTGCCTATGTTGTTCCGTCTTGTCTATAATTTTATTTTCGTTTTCTTTAATTCTGTTAAAATGTTAACCGTTTTCTGAAATTGCTATAACATTAAAAATAAACTCCCGTTTTATCATAACGAATTCTGTAGCTATAACATAAAATACTAAAAAATACATGGTTCTTAAGTGTTTTCTATGTGTTTATTTGATACCCAAACCAATAAACAAGTTTATATTTAAAGGCCCTTTGTTCAATAATTAGATCCGTATCCTTTGATAAATATTTATAAAAATGTTCTAAAATATTTTTGTAGTTATTGTTTGTGTTATAGCTTTATTGTGACCTTTTTAAGGATTGGTGTTTTATGTATTTTTGTGCAAAATAATTTCCGGTAATTGAAGATCCGCTCCAGCGGTAAACAAAATTTGCTAACGTTTCCGAACTTGGTAATTATAACTAAGCCCTGTTTGTCTGCCCATTACCAGCGTTCTATTTAAGCAACAGATCCGATGAGCTACTCTTATATAACAGTTCCGATGAGCTACTCTTATATAACAGTTCCGATGAGCTACTCTTATATAACCAAACTGCAGAAAAAATGTTTGTCGTGAAAAAATTGTCTGAAAATAATTTTTAAAACTAAATGTTTCAAGTTTTGAAAACTCCGGGTTTGCGTTTAAGTTTTCAAAGCTCGGGATTGGGTTTTAATTTGTCACCGGCTTCGGGGTTTTTTATTTTCGAATGTTCGGGTTTGGGTATCCAAAAAATACCGGGTAGTACCAAACTTTGGGTTTGGGTCGGGTACCCGTGACATCCCTAATTCATATACATGAATTATAACTATTTTTCAAGTTGGTGATAAAATTTATTTTAATGTGTAAGAGTATATAAAATAGCCAATACAATTTGTGTCTAATTTTTTAACTGCTAGTTCATCAATAATTAATTCTTCTACTTGTAATTCGATCGCTCGGGATTTGATAATTATATTATTAAAAATATCGACATAAAATAAATTTGTATGAAGTTTTGAGTGTTTTAATAAGATGGACAGTCAATAATGCCAGAATGATGTGAACGCTTTTGTGGCTGGTCTGGTCAGTGCCCATATTTACATTTTACATACTGGACCCTTAGAAGATGATTTGGACAGGGAAACCGGCATTCAAGGTTTACATTATTATACAAATACAGAGTACTAAAACACCAGTTTAACAAACAGTTGACAAATCACCCAGGGGTGTGTGGATACAAAAGGATAAATCATGGACTCCTAGATAGAACTATCTAGGAGTCCATGGATAAATGAATCACCCAACCTGATCTTTAGGTTGTACAGTTAAAGACTATTGAGCAAGGGCATGCAACTTGCACAAATATCTGTGGACATAAATTGTGTACGCTAGCACTTCGTTAATTGCGTACAGAACAACGATAGTTGTGAGCTGGACAACAAACAGACGTACTATTATACACTCATGCACAAAATGTGCGTGAACACTGAGCCTATAACTTGTATGTTATTTGAAGCGCTCGCTATCTCAGACCCGCACTGGCTGCCTTTAAAAGATTGCTTGAATAGGCGGCCCAGGTGATCCTTTGTGTTACGATTCCTTCTTAAAATAGAACGTTTGTTTAGTCATCAATGTAGGTAATTGTCGGAGTGTTCCCTTCTCAATCACAGGTTGTATATTTATATTATTATTTCTTTAAATTACTTCATCTTGTTTGTTCAAACTTTTGATATCCACATAGGTATATGTGTGTAGTGTGTATATATGTATACATACAACTTTTTCTATTTGTAAATTGTCCTCGATCTTTTAATTCCTCAGATAACTAACTAGCTTTTTAGAAATTGCGAAAGCTGACGCAGAAGGCACCACTGATTTGAACTTTAAATAACGATTAAGTGATCGACTCAACAAATTAGAATTTGAGTTCATCTATAATTCTATAGCAAAACGTCCAAACTTCGGGATATTAATTTATTATTAAATGTTTCAATTGTGCAAATTACAATCTTAAAGTTCACTGCATAAATTAAGTGACAAGATTGCATGTTTATATTTACACTATCTCTAAATTTTCCGCATATAAATATTGCAACATTTTGCCAAATTTCGAACAAAGAAGTAAAGGAAATAAAAGTCACAGACATCACTCGTCAGTTTATAACAGATTTTTGTTTCCCCTTTGGCACCTCATAATCATCACCACCACCATCGTAGTCGTCATCATCATCATCACCATCACCGCTATCATCATCGTCGACATCTCCATCATTATCATCATCACAATCACCACCACCATTATCGTCATCATCATCATCATCGTGAATCCAGCAAGCACTCACACACATATTAAATTCACGAATTAAAATCATTTATTCGTATATGTTATCTCACAATTTCAAGTAATCTCCGCAATATATAAAATTGGCGTATGCCCCTGTAAACCCTAAAGGGGGTTAGGAAAAGGTTCTTTACGTGACTGCTGTTAGTATTTTTGGAATATTCAGAAATAGAAATAATGTTTTTTGAAGAAGATATAGTGAGGGATTAACGAATTTCAGACTATTATTTTCACCCAGATTCCATTTGTTGCGAGCAGCATATTCAAACAATTTTAAAGCAATTCTCAATATCATCTTTAATTTCACTTTCCAGAGAACTGGGCCAAACCCACACTAAGTTGTTGCACGTCTACTATTATGAGTAATGCTTTGCAGTTTCAAATAGGTCAAATGAATCGTTCCTATTTCATGCAGATAATAAAATTTTTTGTAATTTTATTTTAACTAATAAATTTTTATAGAACTAAATTTTTCTATTTATTTGACGATTCGTCGCATTAATTATAGTCATTTAATCGTAATTATTTTAAAAAAAGGTTTTAAATCCTTTCTTAATTTGAAAAATTAGCTCTAGTTGTGTGATAAATGAGAATTTAAAACAAAATAAAATAGTCTGTTTTAATTCTATTTGGTGAACTTTTCATTTCGACCTTCCACTAACTAATGGTCGATTTTTTTTAGAAGTTTCAATACTGCTGGAGGGAGTCCCATTAGATATTCACTCAATTATATTAATCTACTAATTGTCAATGTTTTAAAGTTGTGGGTAAAATTGACTATTGGTTTTAGACCATTTAGAGTATTTTATAGTAATAAAATCAACACATATGTATTGATGTAGAAGGTTTCATGTCGTAAGTTCTGTCATCCACACAAATCCAATTATCTGGGATACTCTTCTTCAAATTTTTTTTAACCACAGTAATACACAAAAATACTTATTTTGGTTAACTTTCGTTTAAATTAGATGTGCGTATAGAAATTGGTAGTCATTTATTAAAGTCGTCGTGATTTCTAGATGATAAATAAACGTAATCTGTGCTGGTTAAGCATAAGTAAGTATTTTAATATTTATTTACTTTTATATTTCAAGAAAAAAAAACAAAGAAGCGAAAATGTTTGCACCTGATCAACTAACCATCTCGAACTCCCATAAAATTCACAACGACGTGAAATTCTTTCGAACCGACAAGCAAGTACAGTGCAAGAACGTCGTCGGAGATCGATTTGAATCTAAGGAAATGCCGACCCAGTCTTGCTGCCGGGTGCAAATTCGTACTAACTGCTTCGCTCCTCTACATCATCGTCATCATAATCATCATCATCGCCCTCATCATTTAAGTAACGACATCTATCGCCATAAAACCCATCATCATCCTCAACACCACCATAGGTCATCTTTACAAGAGTCTCAACAGCAAAAAACTCATATGAATCAATCTGAAGATTTTTATGAACGCATCCTCGAAGTTCTTGAAGATGATACAAATGGAAACATTTACGAAACTTTTGGTAGACATCTCCAACCACAAAACGTACACGTGAACAAACAGGTTAATAATAATAATAAAAATAATAATAATGTGCCAGCCATTAAAACAGGTTGTCACGTGATCGGACAGGATGACTCATCAGTGCTGCAGAGAAGAAAAAATATTCAGAATATGATGGATCACGTGCAACAACAACGATATGTACACTATGACGTCAGCAAACAGAAAACATTTACAGATAGTTTAGAAAATGAACTTCACGCGAATCGGAGCGATTCTTCTAACATTTCTTCATCATCTTATCAATCAAGTAGCTCAGGAGCGCTTCACGTCGAAGAGCGGGAAAGTATCAAATCTCTCGTTGCTCTTGACAGGTGCCAAAGTTCAGTGCCAGCTTTTGATAATAATTTGTATTGCGGGGTCAGCTCTTTGCAGGAGCAGCTCGGGATGCAAGAAGATGATTCAACACTCAATCCTATGTATCAGAACATAAAAACATGTAGGAGCAAACATCCACTGCGAAGAAATATAGCAAATGATTCGCCATCAAATTTCCCAGGCCGATCAAAAGTATCTCAACATTATTTCAAGATCATATCGAGTGATGATAGCTTACGGTACAAAGATAAAAATAAAGTTTGTTTATTTTTTGGAGACCTGGAGAATCGCAATGAAGATTCGCGCAACAAGTCGAAAGTCGTTTTTCATCATCAGACAGATAACAAACTAGCAGATGCCGATTATGAATCGTTATCAGAATCTTTCTCGAAATCAACAAATGTTTTAACCTCATCAAAACCGTCCAACCCTGTAATGTCCATTTGGTCGCTATCGAACGATAATCAGTTTAATGTGTCTTCGGAAGTAAGGGACGATATTAATGAACCTCTGTTTTCCCAATCAACCATCAATTCAATGAACTCCTTGTTACGTGCCACGACTGCTGAACATAATTGTCTATTATACGATCTTCCTTCCTCTTCTTCCTCTTCTTCCACTGTTACAGACAACTGCTCAGATACGTCATTTGACGTAAGAAGTGATCAAGGAGAATCACTGAACCTCACATCTCATGAATGCCCTTACTATTACTCCACCACAACTGACTATGACAGTTGCCCCAATCTTGAACTAGCTGCTTTAAGTGACAAAAGCACGTCAATATATGGGCCTCCGATGGGGCGGTTCAAATGTGACAAAGGTTTGAAGTTGTTGAAGAGTAACTCAACAGAATTTTCTTTCCTGGACAAAACTTACAAAACTCCATTCGAAAAAATGTTGAATGTACTTGATGATCAAACTAGCGAAAATATTTCAGAGCAGACTGATGCAAATTCATTTTCAAACACTTTAGAACGCGATGGATACTTAGAAGGATTCTGCGAAGCTGACAATAGTTCTCTATTTAATAACGTCAGAGAAGAATGCGACGAAACGAATTCAATAATTAGCCTGGACAGCATGTTCGGCGTTGCAGCACAAAACAAGAAAGTTAATGGTTTTGAAACACATCCACTTCAAGGCTGCTCGGAGCAACATTATTCAATCAAGGACACAATAAACAATCAGAAAGGTCAAGATTTTTCAGACGTGCAGCAAAGCGCTTATAACTCTTGTGATTTTGAAGAAGAAAAATTTTCAAAAGAAAGTAATAACATATCATCGCAGCATCAATTATCGAGAAATCAGCCGGAATTCAATTGCTCAAACTGTTTAAAATCAAATAAAAAAACAAGAAACATGGTTAACAGACAAGCTCATTCTGCTTGGTCAAATGTCGACTTTTCCTCAACGATTTCAACTGTCAACTCATCCGACTGCAATCCCATGTCATTTTCGGGAGAAACTGAGTCTCTTTATGATCAAGTTGCGAGTGACAGCTCTTATATTTTAGATGAGGAAAAAACGCCTACATCTTGTCGCCCTGAGTTGGCGAATGCTTTCTGTCAAAGCCAAGACTTGGAACTCCAACTCGCTAACGCACTAAACCTTGACTATCAAATGTCAACAATAAGTTCAAAAATATCGGAAATATCGTGTGCAGACGTGGAATCTTCTAGTCAATACTTCCCTTACAGCGACGATGAAAATTACCAACAGTGCCAAAGCAATTTCAAATTCCAAGAACTCATTAGGAACCGCATTGGAAATTCAAAGATCTAGCTAATTGAACCAACGATTATTTATCCTTGACAAGCTGGGACGACAATTATCACGTCACGAATCTTTTCCTAACCACTCTTACTTACATTTCTATACCATCATTTGCGTACTTGCGTATTTTTGTCGACCTCCCTAGAAGGGGGTTATGCAAACGTTCGTACCGTAGCTACTGTTGGCCCAGACCGTCACAGTAAATAATCACTACGAGTCTTTTTAAATTTAAAGTTTAATTTAAGACAAAATGATGAAATTGATCACAGCTGACGTAAAGAGGACCGTTCCAGTATTTTATTATCGATCGTAATATCGTAGAGCCAGTTATAGCGTTTGTAAATATTGAGCAAAACAATATTAAATAACTATTAATGTTTTACTAACTTTGGAAAAAATCATATTTTGATTTTGTTAAAATAAAGTTTAACTTTTTTATTTTTCTATATAATGAATGAAGGAATATTTGGACGATCGTGGTACTTTGAACTTAATCTTGTGTTTGATTCTAAGCCAGTAGAGAGCAGTGGAGGATTTAGATTTTACCGCGTGAGGGCAACCGGAATTATGTATGGGCGCCCGAGGAACTTTCGCCTTTTGTTATTGATTGATTTAAATATAACTTTAAGACATGTCAACTATTTTAAACACATTTTAGAAAATCATTTACTTTCATTATCGATCTATATATTTAAAAGAACATGTCCTGACTGACTGACTGATAATCAACGCCGAGCTCAAACGCCTCATCATACGAACGTGAAATTTGGAACTTATATTACTTTTATTGCGTAAGAATCCACTAAAAAAAGATTTCTGAAAATTTTGCTCCTGAGGGGAAGAAACTGGAAAACAAACTTTTTTCTAAAACAATGTATATCTCGAAAACCAAAAATGAGGAGATTTTGAAATTTGGTATATGGATTCTTCTTGAAAAATAAAAAGAAACGTGTTTCACCATTTTTTGAAAATTCGGTTTCCCTGACCTCAAATGTGGGTTGGAAAATTGGGTTATTTGGTTTTTAAAGTAGCTGCTGCTCAAAAACTGTGAATGCTACAGGAGTAAAAATTAGTATTTAGTTTTTACTCCAAAAGTAATGAAATACGTGTTTTAGCATTTTTTGAAAATTTTGTTTCCAGGACTTCAAATGTGGGGTGGAAAATAAGGTTATTTTTTTTAAAGTAACTGCTATTCAAAAACTGTAAATACCACAGATGTAAAAATTAGTATTTAGTTTATATTCTAAAAATAAATTTATACGGGTTTCACCATTTTTTACAAATTTGGTTTCCAGGACCTTAAATGTGGGGTGGACAATAGGATTACTTGGTTTTTAAAGTAGCTGCTACTCAAAAACTGTGAATGCTACAAAAGTAAAAATTAGTATTTAGTTTCTACTCTAAAAAATAATGATATACGTGTTTCACCATTTTTTGAAATTTTGGTTTCCAGGACTTCAAATGTAGGGTGGAAAATAAGGTTATTTGGTTTTTAAAGTAACTGCTACTCAACAACTGTAAATGCTATCAAAAGTAAAAATTAGTATTTAGTTTCTACTCTAAAAATAAGGATATACGTGTTTCACAATTTTTTGAAATTTTGGTTTTCAGGACCTCAAATGTGGGGTGGAAAAAAGGTTACTTTGGTTTTTAAAGTAACTGCTACTCAAAAACTGTGAGTGCTACAGATGTCAAAATTAGTATTTAGTATTTATCCAAAAAATAATGATATAAGTGTTTTAACATTTTTTTAAAATTTGGTTTCCAGGACCTCAAATGTGGGGTGGAAATAAGGGTTATTTGATTTCAAAATAACTGCTACTCAAAAACTGTAAGTGCTACAAATGTAAAAATTAGTATTTTGAAGTTTTGTGCCGGTTAAAAGTAGCTAAGTCCAGTTTATCACCGGCCGGGCCAAGCCGTTATTTTAGAGTCTTCACACGGGCTAGGCCAAACCTTAAATCAAAGTGGGACGGGCCGAGGTTTTTCACCAAGTATATAGATATTTGAGTGATTTTAGGGTCTTCAGTTGGGCCGGGCTAAACTTGAAGTGAAGGTGGGACGGGCCAAAGTTTTCATCAAGTATATAGAACTTTTAGGCTTGTAAGAATGGGCCGGGCCTAATTTAGACGGGCTGTGCCGGGCCAGGAGTTTGAGTTTTTAAAACGGGCTGGGCTAAGTTGTCGACTGGTCGAGCCGAGACCTAAAAAATTGATCTCTACTATGGATGCACAGTTCAAACTCTCTAATTTCATGCAAGCGAAGCCGCTAGGGGAATTCCAGTCTATATATAAAAGAACATGTCCTGACTGACTGACTGACTGACTGACTGATAATCAACGCCGAGCTCAAACGACTCATCCTATAAACGTGAAATTTGGAACTTATATTACTTTTATTGCGTAAGCATCCACTAAGAAAGGATTTTTAAAAATTTTGCTCCTGAGGGGAAGAAACTGGAAAACAAACTTATTTCTAAAACAATGTATATCTCGAAAACCAAAAATGAAATTTTGAAATTTGGTATATGGATTCTTCTTGAAAAATAAAAAGATACGTGTTTCACCATTTTTTGAAAATTCGGTTTCCCGGACCTCAAATGTGGGTTGGAAAATTGATTTATTTGGTTTTTAAAGTAGCTGCTACTCAAAAACTGTGAATTCTACAGGAGTAAAAATTAGTATTTAGTTTCTACTCCAAAAGTAATGAAATACGTGTTTTAGCATTTTTTGAAAATTTGGTTTCCATGACTTCAAATGTGGGGTGGAAAATAAGGTTATTTGTTTTTTAAAGTAACTGCTACTCAAAAACTGTAAATACCACAGATGTAAAAATTAGTATTTAGTTTTTATTCTAAAAATAAAGATATACGTGTTTCACTATTTTTTTTTAAATTTGGTTTCCAGGACCTTAAATGTGGGGTGGACAATAGGATTACTTGGTTTTTAAAGTAGCTGCTACTCAAAAACTGTGAATGCTACAAAAGTAAAAATTAATATTTAGTTTCTACTCTAAAAATAATGATATACGTGTTTCACCATTTTTTGAAAATTTAGTTTCCAGGACTTCAAATGTGGGGTGGAAAATAGAGTTATTTGGTTTTTAAAGTAACTGCTACTCAACAACTGTAAATGCTACAGAAATAAAAGTTTGTATTTAGTTTCTACTCTAAAAATAACGATATACGTGTTTCACCATTTTTTGAAATTTTGGTTTCCAGGACCTCAAAAAATGTGGAAATAGGGTTATTTGTTTTTTTTTTAATTGTTAATCAAAAACTGTGAATGCTACAGATGTAAAATAAATATTTAGTATCTACTCACAAATTAATAATATACGTGTTTCAACATTTTTTGAAAATTTGGTTTCCAGGATCTCAAATGTGGGGTGGAAAGAGATATTTGTTTTTTAAATTAATTGCTACTCAAAAATTGTAAGTTATACAACAGATGTAAAATTTATTATTCAGTATCTACTCGAGAAATAAATATATATTTATGTGTTTTACCAATTTTTGATAATTTGGTTTCCAGGACCTCAAATGTGGCGTGGAAAAAAATATTTGAATGAAAACTTCAAAAATTAAAAATGTGAAAATTTTGCAATTTAGTACCAAGATTATTCTCACAAAATAACAAAATTAGTACTTTGAGTTTTTGTGCCCGTTAAGTAATAAACTAATAGGAGCAAATTCCTAGAAAAAAGCAGCTTAATCTTGACAGAGTTTTTGTATTGTCAAAAATCTGCCAAAAAATACAGAATAATTTTTAATCACATCCTATATATTGAAAGAAAAGTTTTCTCAGGATTGTTTTGTGTGGTCATTTTTAAAAACAATCCTGAAATAACAAGTTTCATACATCGGCAAGCCGAACGCATCGGTCCATGAAACCGAGAAAGTGGAAGTCGTGGGTTCGATTCTAGCTGTTTTTAAATTATTTGCTAAATAATTAAAAAACTCTTAAACTGTTAGTCCAGTGGCGGATCCAGGGGGGTACCGGGCCCCCTTAGTAGTTTGAAAAATTTAAACATTATTTTTTTAATTAGCTTCCATTTTTATTCTGTTCGTCTGTATCCTGAGGCTTTATCTTTACAAAATTCGCCTCTCAACCATTAATAGTTCTGATAATTGGCAGATTTTTACGAATTTCGGGCCATTTTCAAACGCTATTGAAGCCTGCTTATACTGAAGTTAACCGGAAAAAATCTACTTTTAGCTTGTTCTCTGGCGTGAATGACTGCATTTTCTCTTTTTATAAAAAAATCTCAAGAAATAAGATCGCTTCTCATGCAGAACTTTTTCAGAATCTGCTTTTTATTATTTCGCTTTCCCGCTCTTGCTTGCTTTCCCTTTACCAATTGTTTTCCCTTTTCCACTCGCTCTTTCGCTCTCGGCTGCTATTTCGTTCCCGCTTGCTTTCCCGTTTCCGTTTCTGCTCGTTCTCCAATTCTCGTGTCGGCTCGCTATCCAGCTCCGCTCATTTTGTGATCGATTTTAATTTTTGTTCACAATAATTTTTTCCCATTGACTCTCAAAGTTGTGTAAAAATTTCATTACGATCGGATAATCTCATTTAAAGTACACAGAACCTTAAGGACCTTAATATGTAGATTATTTTAACCAAACTGCAAATTTAAATAATAAAAAAAATTTTTATTTTAAAAAATAATTTTTTAATGGCATAATAAAAATTAGTGCTTTCGTTGAATCGGTCTCGCTCCGCTTAGAGCTGTGTTATTATGTTGTTTAGGAAGACACATTTTTTATCTATGCTTTCACTCGAGAGTATCAAAATGTCTAGGTAGTTCGTATTTTATAACTACCAAGCTTTTTTTTTAAACAATTTGGACCACGTCGTGATGAGCCAGAGACGCATACAGTGAGAGCTGGATCTAATTATTTTTAAAAATTTAAATTTTTAGTTGGTCTCTTGTGGCAAGACATTTTTACTGATGCAACCTTAACTTTTTCCCGCCATTCCATCAAGGAGATCGAACAATACGGTCGGTTGATTAGTCCAGGAGAATTAAAAATTTTCCTTGTTGTACCTAGACAAAATTTGAAGCAAGCTGATTTTCTGATATTTTGTTTGTAATACGTTTATGAATCTTCCTGCAAAAATCGGTTGAAATCGTCGTTTCGGAAATTGGTTTTTTGACGCTTTTTTGAAAGAGATTTACCGTAGTGAGCGATAAGTTAGTATTTTCGTAAATTGCCGTCAAGCATCGAATTTCTAAGTTAGGATTTTGTAAAATATCTATTTTTTGGAGTTTTTATTGTTCTTTTTCGAAATGGGTGAACTAAATGAAATGGTATGTTTAATTTGTCGAACTGAATTCCGTTCCGACAACGTCTGTGATACAGTCAAGATGGTTACACTAGGTGTTAAAGGTATTGAAACGTTATGTCAATTCAGCGTTTTACGTGGTGATGAACAGTTAACAGAGTATCTGTTAAAATTTAACAGTTAAATAAACCAAATGTAGCTAATGTTCATGATCATTGCCGGAGAGACTACACTAACAAAAGAAGTTTTGATCAATTGCAACGAAAGAATGAGCAGCATGCAGAAAGTGTTGGTGTTGATCAAGAGAATTTTAAGTGTAAATTATTACGATCGTCTGTCGACACTTTCAATTGGAAGCAACATTGTTTTTTGTGTGGAAAAATAGTTTTTGGAGAAAGTAGAAAACATTTAAAAGAAGAATCAAGTACTGTGATGACATTGAAATTCAGAGAAACTATCATTGAAACTTGCCACAAAAAAATGATGCATGGAGTTTAGAAGTTCTTGGTAGGTTAAATTCATGCAATGACTTACCAGCTGAAGAAGCTCGTTACCACAGAGTGTGTCTTTCTGTGTTCCTAAAATGTAGATCATCACATGTCGGAGATAATACCGCTGGCCGAAACCATCCAGGTCGACATCCAGATAACGACATGTTAATTACTTTTGAAAAACTGTGTGACTGGTTATAAGAAGAAGATGGAATTTATACGATAGCTGAAATACAAATTAAAATGCAAGAATTATCGGAAGATGGTGAAGTATATTCATTAAAACATATAAAACGAAAGCTGGAAGAACGCTACGCTGAGCACATATTTTTTGCCGAAATATTGTGGTCAGAAAAATGTTATTTGCTTTTGTAACATGGCATCTCACATTATAACTAACCAATGGTATGCTGAAAAAAAGAGTAGCATAGAAGATGAGAGTGAACGTATCATAGTGGCAGCAGCAAAATTGATAAGAGCTCAAATAAGGGAAATGTCCTCAAATGAAACGTATCCAGGAACTGATGCTTTCTCAATTATTGAAAATGTGGATTCCTAGTTTGTTGAAAATCTTAATTGAAAATATTGTTTGTAATGAAATGAAACAAGTTTCCATATGTCATTCTATTGTGCAGGGGGCAAGACAAAGATCTCTTATCTCTCCAATTTTGTTTGGCGTTGGAGTTAGTTTAGATCACGCCTTTGGATCTAGATGGCTGCTTGATTTGCTGTCACGGTTGGGATTTTCAATTTCATATGATGAAGTTAAACTTTTTAAACAATCAGTGGTTCAGAATGACTCCCCTGATACTCCTCAGTCTTTTCCTCAATGTTTTATGCAATGGTCTGGTGATAATCTTGACCACAACATTATCACTTTAGATGGAAGTGGTACCTTTCACGGTATGGGCATCATATCAATGTCTACTCCATGTAATCGATTAGGGTCAGGACACTATGCTGAATCAGCTGTACCTCGATTGTCACGCCTAAAATCCAGTTGTGTTGTGAAAAACCGAGGTATTCCTATATTGGGATACACATTCCCCGACAAGTCATCATTATCAGTGATGTCTTTCAAGCCCATTTCTCACTTAAATTTTCCTTCTGTGTTGCCTCCTTCTTTAAACTTGGAACTTGCCTGGAAAATTGGTATCTTGTGCTTAGATGAAGATCAGCAAAGGCCAAATTGGTCCGGCTTTATGGAACATGCTTGTAAACCTGACAGAGATTTCAGATCATCATCAGACATAAGGATGCTTCCGATTATTGATTTGAACCCTAATGACATGTCTTGTATTTTTTCCACGTTAACCAGGCTCAAAAGCTCAACATTCCAACGGCTTGTGTGACTTTCGACCAGCTGCTGTGGTTAAAGGCTGTTGATATTGTGCATTCATCCAAACTGAACATAGTATGTCGTCTAGGTGGGTTTCATGTCTTGATGAATTATTTGGGCAGCATTGGTCATGTCATGGCTGGCTCAGGTTTGACAGAAGCGCTGCAGTGCTGTTATGGACCTATAGCCATAACTCACATGATGACAGGGAAGGCAGTGGCTAGAGCACTATGCGGCCACTTTTTAGTAGAGTCAGCTTTGTTTGCTTTGCTTTTGGAATCAATATTGAAAATGGAGTTTTTGACTACTTCTGATATTGATGATCTGAGCGTCTCCGATCGGGATGCAAATTTAACGTGAGGCTTTATTTACAGTGGTCTAACTGAAATTTTTATTTATTATTTTAAAGAAATTGTACTACTGGACCTACCATACAAACTTTATATAACCAAACAAAAGGGATATAGGCACACAGACAAAGGACACAGGGCGGGAAATAAAGAAATTGTTATTTTTAGGTGTTTTTGTTGTTTTTCTGTTTGTTTTTTTTATTGTATGTTGAAATTGGAAATTATTTATGGATTTATATGTATGCTTTTTAATATGTGTATATTAAATAGTATGTAACAAGCAATTTTCATAATAATCTTAGTTTTTTTTTGCACATTTAGTCAAAAACGGCATAATACAGTAGTTTATTTGTATCGTATATAATGTTGCGAGACAAATTTTAACTTATGTATATTTTGCATTAGGTAGTTTTCATCTATAGATTGAGTTATTTTTATTTAAATGAATTTTAAGAGCTGATATATTGTATATTTTAGGAAAAAACGGCTCCATAAATCAGTTTATTTGTATTTTTTTTATTTTTATTGATAATTATTAATGTTTGTATATCATGCAATAAGTAACAATAAAGCATTAAGCTTAAACTGTAGTTATTTTCATTTAATTGGATTAAAAGAGCTGGCATATTCAATTATTTTACCGATTTTAAGGCCGATTTTGAAAATCGTCTGTAATTTTTTTATACGATGAGTTGGAAGGGTGGATTTTTAACTAATTGTTGCTAACACATATACCTACAAATCAAAATATCTAACTGCTTTGCTTCCAATTATGCCAGCTTTTTTTTAATTCTCCTGGACTATGATGGTGAACGTTATAATAACTATTACCAAGGCAGTATGCGCCGGTAGCGGGAAAATTGCTACTGAGCCGGCGGTTTTGCCAAAACAATTGATTCTTCGATCAATTGATAAAGATGTACATATTTCGTAGAATCTATTGGCAGTGCGCGCACTACAAAATAACGTGATTGGCTCTTGGCAGTGAGAAGCCGCTCACTGTCAATAGCCAATTGTTAACTACAGTGAGAGCGCACTGCACAAATACTACAAAATAACTCATTTGTTATCGATAGTGAGTGAGCGCACTATCTATCAGCGCAAATAGCTATTTATAGTTCGTGGTTATAAATATATTAAATTTATATATATATATATATAAAATAAAATCGTCAAAATAATTTAAGTGCGCGCACTATCAATAGCACCGACTATTACGGCAGTGCGGCTACGCACTAGCAATAAAATCGCCAAATAATTCCAGTGTGCACTGTAGGTAAGTAGTGCGTAAGCTATTAACAGTGCTACGACGCTCACTGTCAATAGCTATTTCTTATTTGCAGTGAGCGCACTATATATAGCACAAACGGCTATTGACCATGCCGATTCGCTCACTGTCAATAGCCTATTGGTTTTATCACCAGTGCGCGCACTGCCAATAGCACCGACCTACATATTTTCTAAAGGGTTAGGGAGGTCGCTGCTATTGCCCCGGCGGTTAGCCGTGGAAATAATTGGTAAAATTGCTAATGAGCCGGCAGTCGCGCCGTAAGTCTACCTAAAATTAAACCCTATCCCTAACCCTTTAGAAAATATGTACATCTTTATCAATTGATCGAAGAATCAATTGTTTTGGCAAAACCGCCGGCTCAGTAGCAATTTTACCGCTTATTGCCCCGGCAAACGGCGCCTACTGCCTTGGTAATAGTTATAACGGGTTAGGTTAGGGCAATGGTTAGGTTTAGGGGGTAAAACCGTAGAATCCGGGGTACAAACAAAAACAAGTATGGCCGCTATTTTGATTGACAGGTCTAAATAGAATGATTGACAGCTAGTGTTGCGGTTTTTTACATGATTTAATGGAAAGCCAGTGTGTTAATGTTTAGAACAGACAAAATAACCAGTAACTTTATTTAACAAATAATATTAAAATATAAATATTAAAATTGAAAGTAATGTAGTAAATTGTTGTTATGCGAAGCGCATTATCTGGTCTTTATCACGACCATTGCCATTGATAAGAACAATTGCGACTTGTTTTAGCCGGTATGTGCTTGGCTAAGATGAATTTATGGTGATGGTTGATAAAAAAATAAAGTGACTGTATATTTTTTAATTTCAATCATTAAAGTGTAACGACAGCTTTGCACAGTCTTCTAATCTACTACTGAGCCTTTTATTATGAGACAAACCCTAAAATCCACAACTGCGATCTCGTCATTATTACTTAATGTACTAATTTGACATATGTTGCGTTATCAACTGTTTAATAATATGGGATAAGTTATCATAAGTTGTAGTCAGTCACAAAAAGAATTCAAATGTATTTTTTTAACCATCTGAGAGAGCATACTTATCATCTAATACTGCTTTAATGTGCTTCAGAGCCTTTGAATAACACGCCCAGATTAACAACAAAAACAATTATCAAGTTTTAATTTTAAGTCCTTTATAGATGCTTTCTTTGTTTTTTGAACATGAATAATTCGCGAAGACAAGTGGTAATTGTTCTAATCAGCTTAATGGTCTTGCGGTCTGGTAAATACGCTTCGCTTCTCGCATCAAAGCACATCCCAAACAATTTATATTTAAGCAATATTTTAAATTATTTATGATAATTATTAAACTAGATAATATTAAAAAAAAAACATAGAAATTAAGGGGCGGAGCTTACGCCGATACATTTTTTAGAATTTGTTTATACCCCGGATTCTACGGTTTTACCGGTTTAGGGTTTAATTTTAAGTAGACATACGGCGGGACTGCCGTCTTACTAGCAATTTTACTGATTATTTCCACGGCTAACCGCCGGGGCAATAGCAGCGACCATGGTAAATTAGTCGATAGATTAGTGATTAGTGCTATTGGTAATGCACGACATAAAATGTAGTACAAATTATTGGTTATCCCGTCGGAGAGGTTGTATTGGCAAAATTAAAAAATCTGATTTCACAAGCTCCATCCTAAAGGTAAAATGTAATTCAAAATTAATAATAAAATATAATACAAATTAATGAATATATAATGGAATTTTGTTACAATAATACAATTGAAGAGAGCGTAAATTGAAAAAAAGTAATTGTTTGCTCGAAACTGCAGCAAGAAGGAAGTTCATGACAATAAATACATCATTTTTAATCAAAATAAATGACTTATTGTTTATAAAACAAGTAATTATAGCCTAAATCTTGTTTACTGTCACAAGGTGAAGAAAAGTATGGACGACTGTTTGATTAACTATTAACTGTAAAATAACATGATTGGCTATAATAGATAGTGAGCGGTTAAGCACTACCAAAAGCCATTTGTTATTAATAGTGAGCACACTGTATTATAGCACAAAAGGCTATTTAGAGTGCATGACAGTTGTAATACAAATAATTTCAACATTTACAATAAAATCAACAAATAGTATAAGTGCGCACAGTATCAGTAGTTAACAGGCTATTTGGAATGGAATCACAGCAACCTTATATATGAGGACAAACCCCGATAAAACTGTCGGTCACATAATTTATTTATTATACATTTTTTAAGTAATGAAAGAAAACATGCATTTAAACATTTTATTTGAAACAGAAAATAAAAGTTATAGAAAAATACTTGGGTACAAGAGTAGTTTTTTTTATATAATGATTTGGACAAAATGTTAATATTTTTATTTCAGGTCATATTTTCAAACTAAACAAGTTGCCAACAAATCTACTGATGATGCAACTCTTAAAAAGTTAGTTTTTGTGTTTTTAACAGTCATTGAGTGGCATAAAATAGACGGTTTTTTTCTATGGACCTAAAAGTTATGACTGAAATCGCATTGTTGCATGTGGCTATGTTTGTTAGATTTGAGAATCTTAACAAGAAAATACTGAACATATTCATTCTACAACAAACTTTATTTTAAGTGATTGTATTTTTATTATTTTTCTCAACATCTGACTTATTTTTTTTAATTTATTGATTTATATATTGTAATTAATTTATAATATCAGATGAAAAATATTGTAATCTCTAGAAATGCTGCCAGGATTTTTTTGATTTGTTTAAATCCACTGTAGCTGGAAAGTACATTTTTGGAGTTAATTTGGTATTAATTTTTCAATTATTTATAACAGAAATTATTACACTTCCATGGTATTGCACATATTCATAAAAGATTCTAAATACCATTTAGGAGGCCACGTGCAGATGATGATGATGATGATGATGACGAATTCAAGTCTAACATCAAGAAGTGTAAAAGATCTGTCATCGAAAGTGATGATGATGATGGTGGTGGTGAAGAGAGGAATAACGATGTTGAATTGCAAAAGTCCTCGACCATTGAGGCTTCAAAAGTTATTGCAAGTATTTTAAAATATGTAAATTATATGTAAAATATGTATATATTTTAAATTATGTAGGTGACTTGTAATATTGTGCAACTGGTCTAATCTTCCTGAGGCTTTATTTATATATAAACTCAGCGTACTGTAATAGTAAGGAACTGTTTTGTGAGAAGGATTTATGCATATTTTACTTGTCAACTTCGATTTTAAAAACATTTTCTTGTTTTTTATTGTGTGATTTTTTTTGTTGAAATTTATTCAAGTGTTTTTTCTATTTTTGGTAGGAATATATTTAAGTGCATTTTGGGAAAAATTGATAACTGTTACCGCGGTAATAACTAAAAATCTGTTACCGCTGCTGCGAGATTATGGTGACCGCTATTACCGGAACCGCAGTATTACCTAAATTGTTTTCCACCCCGTGGTTACCGTTATCATGTCACTCTCTAGTAGGAATATATTTAAGTGCATTATCTATTTGTGGTAGGAATATATTTAAGTGCATTTTCTATTTGTGGTAGGAATATATTTAGGTGCATTTTCTATTTGTGGTAGGAATATATTTAAGTGCATTTTCTATTTGTGGTAGGAATATATTTAAGTGCATTTTTTATTTGTTAATGTTTTTTAAAAACTTGCCTAAATCTTCTGATTTAAAAAATTGTATTATTCCTTAAATGTGATTTTAGTGTTCCCAGTCAACAGCATGTTCTTCCAGTGATAAAAGTGATGAAATCATCAGACATGGCATTCCATTAAGAAAGACAGGTATTCATATATTATATTGTTTTATTTGAGCATTAAATAAAAATTAGAATACTTTTTTAATTGTAGAATTACTCGAGTATTTTAATTAATCTTATAATAATAAATTATTTTGTCAGATTAAAAAATTATTTTCTTTTTGGTAATGAAAGTTTAGTCTATTCTGCCAGTTGCACTTTGTTTTGAATTATTATCATTTAAATTGACTTTTGACAATTTTTAAGTTGTCATTTTGTGGTCTGCGAGCTAGGTCTTTTAATTAAATTTTGAGTGTGTATAAGGGTTATGATAAAAAACATTTTTATCCTGTATCAGAAATTTTAAAAATTAATAGGACAAAGTTCAAAAGCTTAAAACTTTCTAATACAGATTCAGAAAAAGGTAAATATGTTGTTCCAATCATAGAAATATTTTACACAAATTGCAATGACAATTTTTCAACTTTTGAAAATTTAGCTCAGTCAATTTTACTAGTTGAAATAAACTTCAGATCAGAGTTGTCCATTTTCAGCTACCCAACCTACCAACTAGTGTGGGACGTGTTGGTCTAGTGGCATAGAGACTGGCTTTGAGAGTCGTAGGACCCGTGTTCGAGTCCTAGTCCGGGCGTGTAATTTCCTTGAGCAAGAAACTAACTCACAGGTGCTCACGTCAACTCAGCGTTTCATCCTTAAGTGGTCGATAAATAAGTACCAACTTCAGTTGGGGGGTTAAAGTCCTCTGTGCACTTGTGGAGCTAGTGAGTAGTATGCGGGGCTGCCAGTGGCGCCGTAAAACACCGCATACGCCATTAGTCTTATCTGCAAGTTGCCAACATTGTAAAGTGCCCTTTAAGCAGCTTCTGCTGCACATGGCGCTATATAAATTTTCGTCGAAAACAAAACATATTCAACCCAGCCTACCACAAGATGAAAATTCTTGACCCAACAGCAACAGAAATTCTGAAAACATGTATATTAACATGTTAAAGTTTTAAAATACATCAAGAGTGGCTCAACAAAACATATTCAACCCAGCCTACCACAAGATGAAAATTCTTGACCAATCCCAACCTGCCAACCCAACAGCAACAGAAATTCTGAAAACATGTATATTAACATGTTAAAGTTTTAAAATACATCAAGAGTGGCTCAGATTGCCTGCACGGCGTACATAGCCCATCTAATAAGTTCAATTGATTCAACTTTTTCCACAGATAGGTTTAACCTTTTGTCAGTTATTTTGTGTCCCACAGAAAAAAAGTCATGCTCAGACTGAACTGAACTCGCTGAGATGCAGTATAGAAACGTACATTAAGAGCACTGGTTTTAATGTGATTCACAATTGTTACTACATTCATCGTCACTTCATGAAATTCTTTGCCGAAATTCTTTGCAGCCAATGCTCCACGGTGTATGAAACAATGGTATGAGACCGCAGTAAGAGCCAAATTTTTTAGGCGTTGTATGACACCAGAATGTTTACTGGTCGTGACTGCTGCTCCATCTGTTGTAACACCCACACAGTTAATCCATTCCAAACCATTTTCAGTTATGAAGGTATCCAGACATTGAAATATTTCCTCACCTGTAGTTCTGGTAGGTAATTCTGTAGAAAAAGGAATTCTTGTAGGATGGAATCAATGTAGTTAATAAATCGCACAAACACCAAAAGTATTGCACAGTCAGCAACATCAGTTGACTCATCCAACTGCAATGCAAATTTTTTGCTAAATTTTAAAATGTTTACTAATTGTTCTTTTACATCAACTGACATGTCTTCAATGAGTCGCTATTGTATGCGGTTTTTTAGCCTTCGCAACTCTCAGTGCAACTTCGTATGATGTCCTCAATTCGCTGGAATTAAGTGCCTTGAAATTTTTTAAGCTGGAAGTTTTCTTCTGCGGATTTACCGACAGTATCACGGTATTTTGTTTCCTGGAGACGCGCCAGTTTGGATGGCTTCATGCTAGCATTGGCTAGAATCTCCAAACAAATCACACACTGAAGTCTTGGTTCATCGCCAGAGTCAGTTGAAATAAATCCGTAAGTCAGATATGATTCATAATATTTATTCTTCGGCGGGCGTTTCTTCTTTGTACTCAGACGTCAATTATCAAGAGTTGAACCAGCATCATTGACCATCTCTGACTCTGAGCTATGACCACTCACACATGAGAAAGATTCGCGTTTTCTTTCAAAAATTTATCCATATCTATTATCAAGCCCGATGT
Organism: Erpobdella octoculata; assembly: GCA_963978895.1. NCBI lineage: Eukaryota > Metazoa > Annelida > Clitellata > Hirudinida > Erpobdellidae > Erpobdella > Erpobdella octoculata. The sequence continues at coordinate 23,601,905 of OZ022243.1, read as the reverse complement.
ATTATCTTTGAGCCAGCCAGTCTAATGAATATTCATTAGCAATAAATGTAGAGTGGTTAGCAGTTTGTGGTTGCCGGTGTTTCACAAATTATTCCTTTAATTTTTAATAGTTTTTAGTAATAATTTTAAAGAAATTTAGTGATTTTTTAAATAATAGCTCATTAGCTGAGGTTATTTTATTAACTACCGGACCGTATAATAAGAAACGATACGTAATAATCTTTTATTGCAAGTTCCTTTAGCATAGTCTCGGATTCTTTTACAACAAAGTATACAGTTTTCATCTAACAGATGGTTGGAGCTCGAAGTACGTTGTCGTTTTGACTTTGTTACAGCTATTTTGTTACAGTCCAAATTCTACCTATTCTAAGTTCTGAGCAAAACTGAAAACATCAGCAGTTAAAAACCAAATCGCCATAATAATTATCTATCATAGATTTAAACATAGAAATGTTTGTCGCTTCTACAACTTCTCCCGGCAGACTGTTCCAGTCAGCCACGACTCTATTACTGAAGAAGAACTTTCTGCAGTCATTATGTGATAACGTTGTGGTCAACTTGAAGTCGTGTCCCCTCGTTCTTACTTCTCTACAGAGTTTCACAGCAGGGCAATGCTCCTCCCGCAATCGACCAGACATCATATGATAGAGTAAGATTAGGTCTGCCCGTCTCCTTCTATACACCAACGAATGCAGTTTCAGTTTCTTATAGGAGGTATTCCAGTTGAACGAATCCGAGTGGATTCATCTGTTGGAGTGGTAGCTATGATAGTAAAGACACTGTTAACTGTGAATCCGAGGAGATTCGATCGCGATCTCGTTCAGTTTCGAGGATTTTTGTCCTATCAAGAGTTGCCGATGTCTGCTGCTTGTGCAATGCAACCAGTTGAAAGCGATAAGAATCACACTTTGTGCAGGTATCTTTCTGCGGTTGCTGAAACTTTAAGTTAAATTTAGATTTAAAGATGTCTCGATAAACTGCTTCACTGATGGGCATGGTTGCAGAATTATTGCAATTGGAAGTAAACATTCTGTACATCAAAGCAAGGTTCAGATTTTGGGGCAGGAATCTGACTTCAGGATTATCTTTTCGACAGTAATGACTCATATAGCGAGGAAAACTGTTGATGTTGTGTTTAACTTTTTAGAAGTCTTCATTGCTAGTTCTGTTCGCTGCTTTTTTCCCTCACCTTTCTTCAAACATTCCATCAGTATTTTCATTATTCAATCGATCCACTGCCACATTCAACTCTTGCATAATCCAACTGTCAAGATCGTTTCAAAAATTCTTCTTAAAGCTTTTCTCACTTTTAGTTTTATGTGGAATACAGTCTAATTGCTTGAAAGTTAGATCGAGGAATGTGGCCAACTAGTGAAACACATTAATCATTGTTTAGGTGCAGGAACAAAGCCTTGACAAAAACAAATCACATCCAGCATTACAATAGAAATAAAAAATTAAAGAAATAACAAAAGGAATGCATTCAAGTTTCAGTTCAGTTTATATTCCATTCATACATAGTTGATGCCCATTCTTCATCCAGTCTATTCTTGAATTCTTGCACGTTTCTTGCCATAGCTACGCTATCGGGCAAACTGTTCCAGTGCTGCACTAGTCTGTTGCTGAAAAAATGTTTTCTAACGTCTTGCTTGAAATTTCCTAAAGCTAGTTTTCTGCTGTTTCCCATAGTAAAAAAAAACTGGTGACTTTTTGATTAATTTAGAACAATTTGCTTCAAGGTCTTCATTGAAAATTTGAAAAACTGTAATCATATCGGTTCTTTTTCTGCGAGACATTAATGATGGCAGACGAAGAATTTTCAATCGTTCACTGTAATTCAAGCCTTTACAGACTAGAGGTATTTTTAAAGCTCTTCTTTGTAATAATATTAATAATACGACATTTATCAAGCGCCAAGCCACGCGACTGAGGCGTCCTCGGATAACCTAAACATTGCATAGTTCAAAGGCCGATTTAAAATAAAAAATTTTAAGTTTAATTCTAAAGGCAGCGACGGATCCACAGTTTCGAATTTCGGCTGGCAGTGCATTTTAGACGATTGGCGATGCGTGTCGAAAGGACCTCGCACCGATATTGTTGTTGGCTTTTGTCTGCAAGTTCAGGAGCTGTGGATGAGCGTAGCGGTCTTTGGATGATTCTGTTGTGAAGGGGCTGGTGAAGATATGTGGGCGATGAACAAAGCCGAATTTTGTACGTTATTAGAGCGATTTTGTACAAAATTCGATAGTGTACCGGCAGCCAGTGAAGTGTGGACAGACGGAATAAAGACGATGACGATGACAGATATGATGACAACGATGACGATGGTAGAGATAACGACGAATCCAAAGGGTAGACTCCAAGGACCACTTTAGCAGCCCTATTCATCATTCTCTGGAAACGTTTTTGGTGGTACAGAGGAATGCCAAAAAGAAGGGAGTTACAGTAATCGAGCTTTGACAAGATCAGACAACAAGCCATACGGTTGGCGTTTTCCCTCGATAAAAACTTTCTGACGTGGGCGATTGCTCTGATCTGATGATGGCATGAATGAATGACTGATGAAACGTGATTTGCGAAAGTGAGACGATTGTCAATCAACACGCAAAGGCTTTTTAGAGTGGGGGAGAAAGGAATTAAGTGTTCTCCAACGGAAAGAGATTTTTTGTTGGAGAGAGCCTTGATCGAGTAACTGGATCCTAACAGTACTCTTTCAATAGCCTTGATAAATCCAATTCTATAAGGTTTCCACACAACTGTGCCATATTCTTGTCTCGATCTCACTAAGCTTTTATGCAAAACAGCAAAACAACAAAAACTTTAGTAGAAAGATTTTGAAAATTTATTTTTAAGATTCTCAACATTTTGTTAGCTTCTTTTATTTTTCTGTGTGCATGTTCTTTAAAAGACAATTTTTTGTCTAACCATATACCCAGATCCCTGACCACCGGATCCTGCTGTAGGATAAACGTTTCTCCTTTGTTTTTTGCTGTATATACATAATTAAAAACTTGGTTACCAAATTTTAAAACCTGGCATTTTTGAACATTGATGTTTATTCTCCAGTAATTGAACCACTTGAACACCTGGACAATAGAATTTTGTAACGAATTACAATCCGACACATAATGTATGACCTTGTGCAATTTCGCATCATCTGCAAACAGAAGAATGTTGTCACATATATCAACCACGTCATTAACAAAAATAACAAACAAATTGTCTGTGTCATGACAGTTTTTCTCATAATTGGGGTCATCTTCCTCAGTGGCAGTGTGGTATCTCCTGCTTTTCAAGTGACTCAAATAATTTTTTCACACTTTTTGTTATTTCAAGTATATCACAATTAAATAATCGATTTACACCTGCTATAAGCTTCAATCGATGACCGACAGGCCGACTTCAAGTCGACTTGGAAAAGCTAAATGACTGACGATGACTTGACTTGAATATGAATGATGGTAGCGACTGAGATTATATTACTAAAAAACTCCAACCTGTTTTTATTTTACTAAGTGGTTACATATCTGTTTTGTTTCCAGAGTGATTGCTTAACATTTTTGAGATGCTCGAGAAGATATTAAAATTAATAAAAATACAACCTTGTGCTTTCCACTGTTTCAAACATGCGCTGACAGCCGACAACGCCATGCTTGTCTAATAGATACAAAAAATGAGTGTTGAAATTGGGACAACAAATGCTCGATAAACTTCTTTAGAAATTGCGTTACGTTTCACCATCTCTGTTGTTGTATCAAATCTGCCATATATTGCTTCAAATTCTACACAAGTCTGCAGTAATCTTATAAATCCTGGGTGTTCAACTGACCTAAATCATTGATAACCATCAATACAGTATTCTATAGCTCAGTGTTTCTCAATCTTTTTTAGGTTACGACACACTAAAAATATTCGAGAATTATCGCGACACTCCAAAATATTTTAAAGTTATTTTATTAAAAAGATTTCATTTTCTACATATTAATTCAGTGTTCCCGCTTAAGGGAACAGATTATATTCCATCGAGGCTACAAAGTTGACAGGCAAACCTGCATCTCATCATAAATTCTGAGGAGTCTCTCTCACTTCTTGGACCTAATTAGAATGTCCCATATGTTATGCTTGTGTTAAGCGTTTTTCTGGAGCATTTATAGCCACAGCAGTTACTGCCATCCTTCTTAAGATATATCCTGAGACTTGATATTTAAATCCTTCCTGTTTGAAAGCTGTTGAAAGTATGCCTCTGATGCTAGCAGCTCCGAGAGGTTTTCCATATAAAGTAGGAAACACATTCTGACACTTAGGGATATTTTTAAAAAACATGCATCGAATTTTGAGATTCTTCCGATCCTCCTATATGGCTCGGAGACATGGACACTGTTTAAATCCAACGTGAATAGACTCGAAGTATTCCAAATCCAATGCCTGCGGCGAATACTGGGAGTCTCCAGTCTTAAGAACTGAACCTTTTGAAAGTCAGCAGATAAAATAAGCAGCTGTAATCGGAGTCCATTCATCATCATCATCATCATCATTTATTTTTTAAACGTCCCTATTCCACGCTATGCTAGGGTTGGACGTTTTTTCCATATCAGGCCCCTCCACAAGTCACAATCCAGGGCAGACTGTCGCTTCAGGCCGAGCTCATAAATTCTTCTTCAAGCCCATAGCTAACTTTTCACTTCCGTCTAGGCCCAGAAAAGGAAGCGCGGACCTTGTCTGACCAGGCGACGTCCGAGCCGGCAGGAAATTCTTTGTTTTGTCACCCATATGGAATTTGGAGCAAAGTTTTACCCGGATGCCCTTCCTGCGAACCTCCCTTTAGTCGCCTTTTACGACACGCATAGGAGGATACACGGTGGTTCTATTCTATCGGCCCGAACCACAAAGCAAAATGTGAATACCAAGGTCGTTGGGAATGTTTCCCTAAGACCTAACGATGTCGTATTGTATAAAAGGGGGTGCCGTATTGTATGACGGGGAAATACCGCATTGTGTATTTATACAAAGGTCCTTGTGATCTTCTCTATTAATCACAACGCACTTCTAAGCAGCGCTAGCAGACGATTATTTTTTTCTTTAACTACTCACATCACATCATAGTCGTTGAATATTTTTATTGATTGTTCAAACATAGAAAGCAGAGAATTCACAAAGTGGTCGATATTGTCATAATATGACGATTTCACTCGTAAACAAAACTCAACAACTAACTTAAGTAATTGTTAAAACTAAATCCTATAAGAGAAAGCAAAAATTGGATTCTTTACGGATTGCAGCGGCTTTTAATGAATTTTGGAGAAAGGCATACATCTTCGACGCGAGTCAAGTTGAGTAGGGTCATCAGAAAGCCTTCAAGACCAAGTCTATATCCGCCATGTGCACAGGACCCGCTGCGCATCTGGTCTGTATCTATTGCTTGACGAAATGGTGTAGCAGAAAAGTTCATTGTCTAGTTCTGCCTTGGGTGTCTAATCTGATTCGTCAGTGGCAAGAGCTGTGGATGTTCATGTCAGAAGTAGGATTATAACAAAAGTTTTGGAATAGCTCGTTCTGTGCAAAGAGTCGTGACTAGATAATGTATGATAAAGTAAGCAATTGTATTCAGAGTCCATTGCTTCACAAAGCTGTGCAAAGAGTCGTGATGAACGCAAAAATGATGAAAGCTGCACACACGACACGCACAAGAGACATTAAAGAGCCAGCTGAGACCCTAGCCAGCCAAGCAAACAAAAAATGTCCATGTAAGGGTAGGAACTAAGAGCCAGAAAATACAAATTGTAATGGCTGCAACAGCACCCGACACGCACGAGACAATAAAAGGTTCAATACGAAAAACGACGAAAGCTGCACAAATAACAAGATTGCAAAAAACAAATTGTAATGGCGAAAGCTGCACCTATTCATGGCTGGCAAGGATCTCACGGATCTCCTGCCTTTTTGCCCTGAGTTCCTCTTGATATTGAGAGATAGCACCTAATTCCATTGCCGTCTTATTCAAACTCACGAAACACCTGACTTTTCCAGTCAGGCATTGATCGAGGGCCTCGAACCATGGCAGATTTTTATGGCTGATTGAGAGCTTTCTCAACAAAAGTAATACCTTGTGCAGAATATTTGTTGCCCGGATCACCATTTGAAATGTGGCATCATCTACAAACTCCACGATCAATATATTCAGTATTTCAGTTATGCAGCCAATGCTTCGTTGTACAGCCAGGTGGATTGAATTTCTGACCACCTCATCTTTCTCCAGATCACCGGGAGTGAACACCACCTGCAATCCAAACTGCATTAAATGTTCAATTGATTCCAGCAATTCCACCTGCAGCTTCCTTGAGAAGTTGCCCAAACCAGATAAGGTAATTTTTACAAATGCCACTGAGCATTTAAACAAGCCTTCTATGGTTGCAGCGCTGCTCATCTCTTTAAAAATCTGTGACCTTAATTCGACCAAATCTCCTTGACAATCAGACTGGATTGAATTTCCACTTAGAGATTCAATAGCAGACGCCATTATTACTTGAATAGAAAACGCAGAGAGAAAGCCAATTATAGTTAACGAGGAAGAAGGAGAAAAAAAAAAGTAAACTGTCAGTAACGTGCCGCCAACTTATTCTAACTATTACACTTTATTGAAGAAGTTAGAGAAGTACTTTTATTAACTGTTAAAAAGCAAGCAGGAACGAGTTTAAACTAACGATTAGAGAAAATCGCGTGGAAACAGTCACGTAGGACTTTCCCTCCTAAAAATATACAAGCAAACGTAGCCTTACACACAAACACGAACAGCAAGAGTATCTAGCGAGAAGAAGGCAAGAGTATACGGCGAGAAAGAGCTCTCCCTTATATAAGGCTAAAAACCACAAAATGGAACCATCGATAAACCAATATAAACAAGTACCAAACATATTAATAGCTCCTTAAATCTCGATCGCGAAGACATCAGATTTTCACTACTTATAACCATATATATAAACTATAATCCACGAGATTTATTTAATTAATTAATCGGTAGATTTCTCAATATATTAAAAAATATACACCCCTATTAATTGTGGGAAACAACACGCGCTCTGATTGGCTCTTTAACACAAAGGACTATTGTCACAAGATAGAAGATACTAAATAATTTATACAATCTATTTTAAATTATTGCATTAATAATATACTAGGAATACAATAAAATAAAATAAGAAGGAGGGGGGGGTCCAGCACTGACAGTGGTTGGGAAAAATCACTCAACTTGTGCCAATCTTGTAATATCTGGCTACTGCAGATACCTGATCATATTCTCCAGTGTCAAATTTCTTGACCTTGTTCATCTCGTTTTCAGAATTAAGTCCTAAAGATCCAAAACGATTTTCCTAAGCTTATTATGCAAGAAGTTATCCAATTGCATCAAACATAATGCTGGATTTATTATTCAAAAGAAAACATTGCTAGATATTGAAGCTGACTTACGAAGGCTTGGCATTAAATTTAGTGATTTTAATTTGCTTGGATCAGGTTCGATCCGAAGCATTGAACATTTTGTTGATATTGCTGAGCAGGTAGAGCATCCACATTGTCTAATTACCACATTTAATAATGGTAGAGAAGGAAAACGTTCTTGTGACAGTATAATAGAACCGTCATTTTTGACAGGCTACTTCTAGTCGTCAAATAATATACATAAGATGATGAACATATATCATCAAATAATAAATAACCTATAATTACAATACATATATCGAATGACCAATTCAAAGCCAAATCTGCAATCATGCAAATAAAACAAAAGCTTGTTAATGACAAATTGATTCACATCACAACAGTAAATTTGAAACATCTCGCTTCAATTCATAGCGAGCCTTAGAACATTGCTGTCGATCTTTGAGCCCAGATTCTCTTGCAGCACTTTGCTGTTCATGACATAAACTTCAGGAAATTTTGGGACATTCTTTGCTGGAAATAGAGAGACATAGTCGTGTATTGTTGCCCTTCGGATAATAACCGCGGCTTAGCATAAGAGGCGTTCTTCTTCTGGTGGACTTGCTGAAAGAATCGCTTCTTTTTGTTTGGTAATTTGAAGTACATGAGTGTGAGTATGGGATGACAAGCGGAAAAATATTTCGGGTTTTTAATTATCACAAGCAAAAACAGCAGAGCCACGAAATGCACGATGAAATAAGGAGAACAGACTTAACTTGAAAAAACTTTCTTGCCACGGGCACATGTGCAAACGTACGAGCACCTCCGAAGTTGGAGTGACGAGTTGTTCTTCCAGCTTCTGACTGCTATTTAACGTAGCTAACTGAGAGCACTCCCGACTTCTCAGCGTCATTGCTGCCCTAGCCATAATCTCAGTTGTCTGACTTTTGAACTGCTCCCAAATTCTTCATAAGAATTCAGAGATGTGACACAGTTATCAACATACATTGAATTCCACAGTTTTTCTGACTGTTCTGTTCGAGCACCAGAGACATTTTTCAAATGCAACTCAAAAACCGCTGCTGGCAAGAACGGACTGCAATTCACCCTCTCTTGTGATGATATATTTTGAATTTCCTTGTTTCTAAGTCTAATCTAAGAAAATCTCTATCTTTCTTGTCTACTTCAATCATCAGGAAAGCCATTCTTATGTCTGCTGTAACACTTGTTTTCTCTAAACCTAAGCAGAACAGTAAGCAAAAATTTGATGCTTCGTATTTCTTTAGCGAGTTGAAAGGCAGGTCAGCTACTAATCAGATTGTAGTAAACAAGTTTTAGCTCTGTCCAACTTTGTTTTTAGCCATTTTGTTTAATTGCTATCATTTTAGACTCCACTATTCCACAAAATAAGCACCTCTCTAATGTCACATGCAATTGTTTTCTATCACTAATAGTGATTAGAGATCAATAGTATACAGAAGAATGTTTAACAATTGTTCATTAACTTAATCAGAGCCCAGGCTCTCTTTAGGTCACCTTGAACATGCTGTAACTTGGAAGAATAATATTGCTTTCAACTGTCCTTCTGAAGTCCTTCGATCAACAACCACAAAGTAGGATGATCACACATGAAAAGAGATTGTATTCCACGATGCTTTTGAATTTATTTCTATACATTTTGATTTATTCTCAGCAGTAGGATTTTTTAGATATAACGTTTATTTAAAGTGAATCCAGCATCATACATTTAGAAACCATTTTTAAATTTGTCATGATTTGCAGCATTTACGACTTCATTTTCCAATCTAATCGACCCATTCGTCACCCTTGCACTGAAGAATCTTTGCTTCATTATCAAATTTACAGTGCTAATGTGCTCGCATTCCAAATACTTTATACTTTATAGTAGAATAGTATTATGGTTTATCTATGGAGCCTATATACAAACCGTAAAAAACATATTATAAAACATTAAAAAAAAGATAAAAATATAATGTACGATCTAAAATATACTATTCCAAAATGAGTAAACAATAATTTCAAATGTTGCCGTAGTTTACCTCACCAACGACTACCCACTTTTTGCCCTTCAGCTGGTAATATCTGGCTACTGCAGATAAATGCTCATATTTTCCAGTGTACAAATTCTTGACCTTGTTCATCTTTATAATTTATAATTGAATATGGTTAGTGTCAGTGCCGAGCCTCAAACGCTTACTGACAACAAAACACTTTATAGAGAAGAAGTTTAAGCAACACTTTATTAAATTAAAAGCAAACTATCAATTAAAGCTAACTGGGTTGTTGATTGATTAATCATCACCTCTCTAAAAGGTCGTTTATAAAATCGTTCAGTTTCGATTATAGGAGATTCATTCAATCCTATTTTAATATTTCTATTTGTAAGAGAATCATCTTGATTTATTACATGGCAACAGTTTTTTCTGGTTGGGACAATCTCTAGCAATGTGACCTACTTTCTGACAACTATGACAAAGGGGTGTTCCTTTGTTATTATCCTTATTATAATTCCTAGTCATCATTGGTTGACTACTAAAATGCTGTTGATAAGGAAGAGGGTGGTTAGATCTTGGTTTAAAATTAGTGTTAGGATTATGATTTGGTCTACTAGGAGGTGCATTACTCCTCACATCGTTAGATCTTGGACGAGCATGCTGAATGATATGACAATCATTATCACGTACTGCCATATAATTGTCAGCTGCCTCTGCAAGTTGCTCGCAGCCTAACCATCTATCTTTTTCTAGAGTGGACAGGTGATCAAGACAACCCCGTGGCATTACCTCTTTTAACCTATCAGCACAGAGTAAATCTATTAAATTATCAAAAGAATTTACTCCTCTGCTTTGTATATAATATGTTAGAGCAGTGTGTAAATGTGATGCAAATTCTATATAGGTTTGGTTATGGGTCTTCAGCATCGACAGAAAGCGTTGTCTTAATATTAAAGGACTTATTCTATATCCCAATAATAAAATTCTCTTAAGTTCATAATAGTCTTCGAGTTGGGATGATGGTAAATGGTTAATGAGACTTCTGCCCCTCTCATTCAATTTAGCCAATAAAATTTTAGGTTTTATATTATCTTCCACCTCGTATGAAACGAATTGCTTCTCTAGAAATTCAAAAAAACTAGGGATAGTCAATGGATCGGATGGAAAAGGTCCAATTAGGTCTCCTATTATCTTAACTAATTTTATTGTTTTATTTGTTAGATCAGGTTGATGTGCGGTCTCGATACTAAATCTAGTTAATTCTCTTTCCCTTTGATTCCTAACTTCTTCTCTCTCAACTTTTAATTGCTCTCTCCGTTCCTCTGTTTCCCTCTCTTCTCTTCTTGATCGTTCTGCTGCTTCTAATCTCTCTCTCTGCATTCGTTCAGCCGATTGTCTCTCCTTCTCCTTATCCATAAGTTGTAATTTCACCACTTCAAAATTCTCTATTGCCATTCTACTCTGTTCTGCCATAAAATATCCGCCAGCTCCCTCTTCATCTGGGTTATCATGTGACACTCTAGGACTCTGGGATTCTACTCCACTAAACATGGTTTCCTGTCTATCCCTAGGGTTTACCATTAACAATATTCTATCCACATCCTCTACTCGTTGCTCAGGTGATTCTAGTACAGGGGTATTTCTACCTGTCCCGCTTAAAGATTTTTCGGACATGACGACAATACCCTACTGCAACACGAAACCTACACCCGAAATTACACAACTACAAAATGTACTGCAACCCAAACCTACACTCGAAATTACACAACTACCTAAGGGCAACCGCGAAATGAATCAGATAAACTTATCTCAACTCTTTTCCGTCTGACAAGGTCGACTGCTCCTCATGAACTGGTCGATCTCTTCTCCTTCTGAACTGGTCGAATTCTTCACCTGAACAATGACCAGAAATGATGTCTGTGCCAGGCCTCAAACGCTTACTGACAACAAAACACTTTATAGAGGAGAAGTTTAAGCAACACTTTATTAAATTAAAGCAAACTAGATCGTTTATTAATTATCGATTAGAGAAGACAACGTGGAACAGTCGCGCAGGACTTTCCCTCTCACAAAAAAACCAAGCGGAACCTCCTCGAATGGCAATCGTCTGCCGCCTTATATAAGGAAATCTGGTTACGTCATCAGAATCCACCTCTCTGATTCGTCGATAACAATTAATAATCAACAGACTATCAATATATATATAAACTACAATCCACGAGATTTTTATAACTAAATATTCTGTAGAAATCTCGCTACACCAAGAAATGTACATCAATTAATAATTGCGGGAATTAACATGCGCTCTGATTGGCTCGCTGAGAACACTGGAATACTTGATAAAACAGAAGATACTAAATAAGGTTTCATTAATTACTCAATACTAAACAATATCGCTAGAAATAAAATCAATGTTCGGTACATACGAAAAAGGGGGGTCCAGCACTGACAGTTAGTAAACAGAATATGGTTTATATAATAGAATTACGGTTCATCTATGGAGTCTAGATACAAACAGTAAAAAAACATTACAAAACATTAAAAAAAAGATAAAAATGTAATGTACGATCTAAAATATTGCTGTAATCCTTGGTAAATAGATTAAATAGAAAATATATTAAGTTGGCAGGTCTGGTGAAAACTTGAAGAGGGTGTCTCTACGTCCTGTTTCCATTTCTCTGCATCTCATGTCAGATATTTCTTCCTGGAAAACATCCTTGAGCTCTGCCATCTCTCTCCTAATTGCCGTGTTTTCCTCAGCAACCTCTTCTTTTATTTCCTCCCTCAGCAACAACAGCTTGTCTTGGAAATCTTTCCCTTGTTGTATTGATGCTGCCACCTCTGTCCTCAAGAATTTAAATTCATTTAAAAGAGCTTCTTCGAGGAGTTCAAACTCGAAGTCATCCGGGTCAACACCAACACTTTACCGAGACGTTCAAGCAACTCCGAGTTCTTCCCTTCTGTGTTGAGGTTCCTATTTTTCAATTCTCTACGCAGCTCAGGCACCAACAACTCTTCGAGTGTTTTACGAACCATGTTGAATTACAATTACAATAACGGATAACGAAACAAGGCATGAACGAGATCCCACTTTTGACACCAATGCTGTAATCCTTGGTTCAGGTTTAAGATTTTATTAATTAAAATAACAAATAGAAAATAGATTATGTACAAGTTGCGATTCAAAATCAAATATCTCTAGTCACGGCTGCCATTCAACAAGCTCACGCTAGCTCGACTAATTAATGTCTATGTCCAAAATGCTCAAAAAATAATATAAAATGTTGCCAGTTATTGCATGAGCTATGGTTTGTAGCTGTATACACAAAATGCTGGTCATAACTTAAGTGTGACACAAATGTGCAATAGCACGCAGGTATGTCAAAACGTCTGCTCTTCCGTATCCAATCACTGCACGCTGAACTTTTTGACCAACTTACGATATTTCTTGACACCGACTTCTTCCATTGCAGCGACACCTTGCAAGAAAGCTGTCTTCTGCTTTCGGCTTTCCTTCTGAAGTCCTTCGATCAACAAGCACAGAGTAGTAGGATGATCACACATGAAAAGAGATTGGATTCCATGATGCTATCCCTCGACGATGTTCGTAGTTCGAGCGATGCCGTCCCCAGCAGATTCGTACTGGTTCCACATTGGTATGGGAAATGTAGCAGGACCATAACTGATACGCCTGCACCGTAGTCGTCTTCCTCTGATGTCTCGAAAAGATTCAAATTCTTTTGATAACATTTAGTCATTTCTGAAAAAGAAACAAATCATAAAAATAATGTTACAAATTTAAATTTGAGGGCTAATAATACCTTTTGTTTTTTCCAAACTGGCCAAAAACATTTCTTATGTTTGCTTTTCTTCTATGGTTGCATTGGTTGATCATTTAAGTTAATTGCGCGGCTAAGATCACATTGTCGTGACTGCAGTTCCAGATCGGCCACAGCAATAGTTTGTAGTATGGTTTGGGCAAGCTGTGCTTAACAATCCTGTCGCTTCAGTGATGATGTCACCATCACGACGCAAAGAGTCAGACGAAAAAGTTTGCAAAACTTCATATATGGCTTTGTAATTTTTAATGATGGACTGTGTAGTCTTCAAATGACCGGACCATCGGTGATCCATGAGATGATCTAGATGAGTTCCGGAATATTTTTCTAGAACTTTAGGGCAGCGAAAAAAATGATAAAAAAATCTACACTGTACTGTGCAAAAATCCAAGTACTGTGAAAACAAGGTAACTGACGAAAAAGAATCAATAACAACAAGGTGTAGTCTATGATTGAAGCAGTGAACATAAGGCACTGTACGTCCATGCAGTTCTTGCACAATTGCTTGAAGACCACCTTGATGTCATGATGTTACACTAGCTCTGTCTATTACACTGTGAAGCAGAGATGTAGTAGGTAAACTCAAGCTGGATAGTGTTTGGAATGTTAGATCAGCAAGAGATTTGGCATCTAGTTTATCTCTAGAATATATATATTCCATACATAGTTAGGGACAATATTTTCTTTCAAGCAAGTTTCGTTAAACTTTGTGGCCCATTTCGCATTTCGCTCCTTGCCTCCTCGAGGTTTGGGATATAAAAGGAAAGTTTCACGTATTGCCCCTCCTGGGTTTCAATGTAGGATGAATCTTCAAAACAGTCCGGATCAGATCGTAATAAAATGACAACTCGACAGCATACGTTATTTTGGAATTCTCTTTTGCAAATGGCCTCCACCTCAGCAATATATTCATTTTCTGAAATGGTAGGGGCTGCACTTGCCATGCTGTCGATAAAATTAGTTGAATTACCATATATACCTCTTTTAAGATGCCAATAAACGACTTCGACTTATATACGAGACACTGAAGATTTTTGGGGCTTGCCATTTAAATAAAGTGGCCTTATAAATTAAACTCTATATTTAGTTAAACGTTTTCGTTGTTTTCACATTGATTTGTAAAGAAAAAACACATTCCCGCAAACCTGTCTTAAAATGTGATATATATATATATAAACTGCCCATTATTTGTTTATTATTTTCTTAACGTAAGACTCCAATCTGCGAACAACGACTTTGTTTTTTGAATAAAATTCTTTATTGATTTTCATAACGGGCTTACTGCACAGTTTCGGCTCGAAAGCCATCATCAGAGCCCTTGAATAGAAAATAATGCGAATATTCGAAAACAAATAAGTGAAATTAGAATTATGGTAAAACGTGTTTACTTAAAACCAGACGATTAGGCGATGAATGTAATTCAAACGGATATAGTTGTGATAAAACCAAGCGGAGGTAAAATGGTGTGAAGTAAAATTAAACCGAGGTACATGGTATATAAAAGACAGGAATACTATTGTAAAAACAGAAGACGTGAAGTGGAGTGAAACTATATATATATATATATATATATATATATATTTTTAGAACTTACCAAGGTGCATCAGCAGATCTAACATCATCAGCAACACTACTCGCAACTATATGGTTCATCTATTCTATTACTTCATTTTGGATTTTCCGCGACGTGTATTTGGCATTGGTTGGAATAGTTTCGTAGATGTCTGCCAATTTTTTGTTGTTTTTCAACGTATAGTTAAACAGATTTATAAAATGACCTTTGCCACACTGTTCTACATTGTCCCAATTTCCTTTTTTTATAAGACAGTTCATTGGAAACAAGAAACTGAATAACTTCTACAACACTGGTTACGTGATAACGATTTCGTTTTAATTGTTCGTCATTCACCAGTGTAGAGACATTCATATCCAATTCAGAACGCTTCTTCATTTCCATCCACATTGCCATAGCAGAAATATGCTTGACAGTCGATTCATGTTGTTGAAATCCCTTCTTCTTATCACCAAGGGCTGGTTTCCAGTTACTATATCCAGTTGATGTAAAAGGAGTTTCTTTTGAAGCTTGGCTTTGGAGACGACGGCAAGGAAAACAATAGGCTGCATCTCTATTGACAGAATACTCAAGCGTCGAATAAAGATCATACCACTGCATCCTAAAGTGGCGATTATGCCTGTCTTTAGGAAAAGTCGTCGGCTTTAAACAAGAAGTCGAGTCGTCTGTTATCGCTTTCAAACATATCTACAATTTCGTTCATAAAGTCTTTTTTGTTGCAGTTCACTGTGTCTCTGTGTACGCTTAACATGCACAGCCCAGACAGATGTTCATCTGACATTGTAGATCTAAGCCATGTTTTTACACAACGTAATGTGCTGTATGATTGCTCTACTGTACATGTTGTTGCTGGTAATGTTAACAAAACTAGTAAGGCATGCCTGACAGCCGGATAAAACTTTGTAAAAGTTAAAAAGTCGATGAAATCTTGGCTACTTTTGTATTCTCGCGTTTTCCAAAAATCAAACCAACTTTCAAAATTATAAATGTGGTAAACTTAAACTGTTGATGATTTAGCTTGCACAACTTCGAAGGATGTGGCAACGCTAAGTTAAATTGTGCACTGTTGGCTTCACAAAATCGACTCTCCATTGAGCTAATTAGAGAATCTAAGTATGGAATGTAAACTGTTTGTCTGAAGTACACTTCAAAACTTATGGTTCCCAGATTACTTCGATGCTTTTGTTTTCCACACTGTCTTTGGATAATCAGTTCATTATCCACCATATGCACGAGTTATATTATTTTCTCAGAAATATCCCTTAAATATCGGTGAAGTTTTAATACAATTAGCAGGTTTTGAACTTGCAGTTGGACTTCTGGAAGATCAACTTGGTTCCAGTATGGCAGAGTACTGCGAAATAACACTGAGACAAAATGAAAATGTGCTGGATTTTGATGAACAATATAACTGATGTGCAGCCTGTTGTGTATTTCCACTTGCATGCAATGAAAATTCTTCCAGTTGACAATAAATATTTTCAAATTTACTAGAAAAAATCTGAATACTTTTATACTTGCTTTTCCATCTTGTCTTACACAGTAGAGGAATGTAGCTTCGTTGCCTATAGTTGTCTGTCCATATATCTGTTGTGGCCAGCAGAGTTATTGGGGTTTTTAAAAGCAGTTCTTAAATCTTTATGGCTGTTTCTTCATTAATTGTGTTCCATGCATTGCGAGGAAATGTTGTTGCTGCAGGCATGTCCTTCTCATCTTGTAAAAACTTGATAAAACACAGATTTTTAACTATGTTTATTGGGTTGTAGATCTTGCAACACATTAGTGCAAGTTGACGAGCAAACAGCCATTCTTTGTTTTTATCAGTAATACCTAAGCTCCTAGGCTGGTCTTTGTGTAGCAAATATAATTGTCATGAGTGTTTGATGCTTTGAATTCAACAATACGAATGTTGCGAGCCGCTTTTGCGGCCTTGGAGCCTCGATTACAAAAGCAAACAAAAGGAGGTGCTGAAAATGCTCATTTGTCTCAACTTGCCATTCTATTTTATTGAGCTGAAAACAGAACAAAAAATACCCCAAACAAATTAAAATATAGATTCTGGTAGAACAAACCCAGTTATCATTGTAACCATTTTGTAACGTTTCATAACCGTTACTTATTACAAGAAATGCGTTTCTTTTTGGTTAATTTGCTCACGTATAGACGTTAAAGAAACATTTCCTACGTAACGTTTCCTGTGTAAAGTTTTAGAAATGTTTACAATGTAACGCCTCTATTATTTGCTCATGCAAATTATTATCACCCCATATATGTTCATCAATAACCAAAACTGAACGTGACCTCAGAACCTGCGTCTAAAAAATGGACAGAACATTAAACATTTTTGTACCTAACTTAATTATGTTGTAAATTTATACACTCTTCCTTGGAAATTTCGAATTGGTTCACTGGTATCGAGACCCACCAGACCTAATGCTGTTAGTGTCGCAGACGAATGAATATAGTTCTTCAATGGACGTCGAAACTTCGCTACTGCCACGAAGTATTGGTTTGTCTTTTTAAGTTTGACAGCACGGATCATGTAGCAGTTGTTTGCTGTTGCACATAGGAATGCATTCATTTATTAAAGCATTCTAAAAATATGCACAAAAAAATTTATTTAAACAAAGTCTTTTGAATTTTAAATTAGTGTCATTTTTTCTCCTTGCTGTTCAGCCTCTCATGTGCAAAATTTATCCATTTCTTTGTTTTATCCTCAATTTCTTTGGCTGACTGTCTTGGAAGAGTCTATTGCTTTGGAGAGTTTCTGAGAACTAGTTTAAACAAAATAGTTGTTTGATTTCTGGTATTTTTTAAATGACTTTACTAATAGTTTAGTTAAGCTAACTTATGATAAGTTCTTTGAAAAAAGGTGCTTTCCATTTTTCTTTTACCACCACTCCCTTTCCAATTGAACTTTTCAGCCAGCCCATCATCCATGGTGTACCGGAGCAGCCTCTGCCATTGTGTCTCCCCCAAGCTTTTGTAAGTGTATCACCTATACAAATGTTTGAATTTATGATAGTGATAACCTAATACAAACATTTTGGATATCTAAGTACATGCTGTAATTGACTTACCAGAGCATCAAATAATTCTTTAGATTCTAATTTTGAATCCAACTGGTCAAATTGTACCATGGAGTGCACGGGGAAATGAACGTTTTCTGGAACTGCCGTATTAACTGCTGTCGTTGGCGGACTGACAAGGAGAGCCAGATTACTTTTAATTTCTTTCAAAACTTCCCATATATTAGTAAACTGTCCAACCACATATCTGCTAAATTATCGGCTCTAATTTTATCTAACTGCTCTTCTATTTTTCGCTTCAACTTTCTACGCTGGGACCAATACGATAACATATTGTAACAAAGTTTCAATCAAAAAATCTAACTGATTATTATAACACAACGAATTTAACTGATTATTATAACACAATGAGAATGAACTAAACTTGTTAGATGTTAGCAAATGCAGACAAAACATGATAGATTTACTGAAACAATAACGGCGTGACCTCACAACAAACAGATTTTTCGCGCACTTTCAGACTATATATAAGTTGTACGTAATTGGCATGGAGGCGGAGCTTACCAACTTGCCAGCCAATGTCAAAGAGCCTCAACTTTGGCTTATTTACATTACCTCATTCTTTTAACAAAAAGATTATGTTTCTTGTCAAAATTTAGCAAGTATGAACATTAGGAACAAGAAACAAACAATATTAGTTCTGTGAAAGGCATTAAACAAGAGCCAGATTTAACTCCTGCTTTCTTTCCAAAGTGTTATACCGGCAGAAATTACACCTCCTGGTAAAGGGTTCGAAGTTAAAACTCAAACAGTATATGAAAAAACTGCTGATGGGGAAGAGTGAAATATGTCTATGACTACCCACGGGTTGGTAGACACTTGTGACATCAAGCAATTCGCTGGTCAAGCAAGAAGAATGTCTCACCTGAGAATATGGCCATTTAAAAGGGTGCTGTCCATTTGTCTTTTACCACCTTTTACATATAAAAAATAAATGGTCTGACTGATAGTTATAACTCTGGCGTGATGTGGTTGCTTTATTTAAAATTATACTAGATCACACATAAATTAATAATCAAAGTACATATATAAGATGGCACATATTTTTGCTTACTTAAGTTAAATGTTGTGATGTTGGATATGACTGATGATTATAAGCCTTTGGAGTAAAGTCAAGAAATTCGATTCATTATCTACACCATGATTAGTAGAAATCAAAGTTATTACTATGTGATCTATCTTTTTTTTTTTTAAGCAGTGACAAACTCATCCTCGCTCTTATCGCTTACAAAGTCTTTTCCATGTCCCAGTCTGTATATGGCTGTAAGGATTTTATGTTCGTGCAGATAATCAGCTGCAAACTCACTTTAAAGTCTGGAAACGAGTTCGTTCAGTTCCTCACTGCTGAAAATGCATTATTTTTAAATGTGTTTAAACGTCTCAAAAACAAATGATCGACAGAAGGCCTTTCTATAGCAATTTCTTATAGATGAAATAACATATAGTTACTTTCCTTACCATTGCGATATCACAAAATATATGGAATGGTGTTCCAGGCTATGTGGTAGCAGCAACAACAATCTACAGTTTTTGTTCCAAATTAGAATCTGTACTGAGCACATTGTCTGACACAAATAATTCTAGTTCTGTCTGTTCTTGTTCTGCTTGGTCGACTGACCGAAATGTTTTTGTTTATTATAATTTGCGCTAAGTGGTATTAGAGATCTATTGACCCTCCACTTGCGGTTTGTAAATAAATAAATAAAATAAAAAAGTTTGAAGTTGAAAGATACACTGCAAACCAGCCTGCAACAGACTTTGATGTTTTCTTAGCTGTGCTTAGTTTTAGTTCTTTTTCTTGCTGAATTGTTCGTCGTGCTTTTTTCTGTTACCAAGTTTACATCTTCATTAGGCCTATTTGATCTCTCCAGGTTCAATGTTTTTAAAACAGTACGACTGCTGTTTTTTATTTCTTTTTATTTTTTGGCTAGAAAGTATTCTTGATTGGAGTATCTGTTAAAATAGCCGAAACTTCTAATACTACTGAACCTTGGTGAATCTTGTCAGTTTTATTTTTTTAAGTCCTCATATTGCCTGAAATGAAATTAATCAAATATAATAATAACTTTTGGGCAGATAATTAAAGAACCACAATTAATTGTACAAAACTGATTAAATACCATAAATACTGGCCTCGGAGCCACTCTAGAAAACCTTTTGTGAGTAGACAAAACGAAGAAAACAGAAAAAAGCACTGCAGCATTAAATTTGAAAGTATGGAGAGAGTGTAAATCACCATTCTTTCCTGGCGCTGCTGTTGTGTATTTCACGAAGTGCGTCTTAATGGTACAACCTTTATCTTAACCTGACCATCATCCTGGTCATCTTCAAAATCACAACCACCTTCCATAATACCAGAATCAATAGGAAGAAAATGCAAGTCGTGAACAGAGCCATCGTCTCTTAACCTTGGTTTAGTTGATTGAGTTCTATTATTATCTTTTTTTTCTTTTCAGCTGCAAGAAAATCTGCAAAAGAAAATTCTGAATATATTGTTGCGGAAAATGGAGGTGTGGTCGAAGTTCAAAGTTCACCCGGTGTTGATAATGATTCTCTTGAAAATTCTTCTGAAAATGTTAAAATGGATGACGATCGCAAGAGTGATGAAGATAAGATGGATGACATTCACGTTGATGATCGTTGTCAGGAAACTATAAAAGATGATGTAGATCAACTACAAAAGAAACCAAAGTCTCCCAAGAAACCTGTTCATAATTTCTTTGGTGAGTTTACTTTTAATTCTGATTTCATGATTATTATGGACTTCAATCTAGAGTCTCTATAACAGTGCTATTTTCTGTATGCTATATGTATACTTTTTCTGTTTGTAAGATCTATTCCTTTATATGTGTGTTATGCTGTATATTAGCCACTCGGGTCACATTGAAGATATTCAACAAAATGAAATGAAATTATAAGCACCGGGAGGCTATAAAAAGATGATTATATCTTTAATTTGGAAAATATGCATAAGCAAAATATTTTTTTCAATGTTACTTTGAATATGTTTTATCCACAAATTTTGTTAAATGTTATTTTGAATATGTTTTATCAACATTATTTCTTTATATGTCCGTTATATGTGCTAAAATGTGTTAGGTATATTTTTCTTCTGATTATAACATAATATGTATTTTTTCTTTAAGCTCCAAGGAATAAACAAAATTCTACCAAAAAAGAAGAAAATGATATAAGAAAAGAAAGCAAAAGTTCTCCCAAAAAACCTTCATCCAATGGAAATATTGCTGAGGAAAAGTAAATATATTTTTTAAATCGTTTTTTTTCATATTGCAGTGATTCTGGTTGATTTTTTTCAATGTAAAGTAATCAGCAAGTTAATTGTAATGTTTATAAATCAAGGAAAAAAGATTCAAATATAGGAATGCAGTATAATCCAGGAAAAGCTGGTTACAGTTCTGTTGAAGATGCATGCTGGGACAAAGGAGAAAAGTTGTTGTTTTTATCATTTTAAATAGTTATATTTCAATATTTTTCAGTTTTTTAGAAACAGTCTGACTAGGTCCATAACGATGAACATATATATGAAGTTGTAAAAGAATTATTGATGATTATTTAATTACAGGGTTCCATATTTGGCTCTTGCAAGAACGTTTGAAGAAATTGAATCAACATCAGCAAGGTTTGTAAAAAATACAATTAAAATTTTGTGCAAGCTATTAACTTCTTGTAACTAACCTTTGTTCACTTGATCTTGTTATATGCAGGTTGAAATCAATTGAAATTTTGAGCAATTTCTTGAGTTCAGTAATTGTCTTGACACCAAGTGATCTTCTCCCATGTGTTTATTTATGCCTCAATCAGCTTGCACCTGCGTACGAAGGAATCGAGTTAGGAATCGGTGATAATTTGATGATGAAGGCAATTGCTCAGTCCACAGGTAATCTTGCAAATGTCAAAATATTTTTTAACATTTAAATATATTTTTGACTTTTTTTTAATTCAAGGAAGATCGCTTGAGAAAATAAAATCTGATGTGCAAGAAAAAGGAGACTTGGGATTGGTTGCTGAGGTAATTTTTTGATGTTGATTTTAGTGAAGTTCTTAAAATAATAGTTTAGTTGGGTCATGTTGTGATGTAATTGTGTTGCACAAGGTTGTATATTTATGGTGTTCACTTGATATCTGGTGGACTGAAAGTTAAAAATAATCACAAAATTTAATTTAAATATACTTTTTTTTAACAAATCATAAAACCACTAAAAAGTATGAATGAATGATACAAATATAGCGATGTTGTGTACAAGATTTTAAAATGAAGTTCATTCTCTTTGAATGTTTTTTGGAACTTTTAAATAAGTAGAATCATGTTCTAAAAATTGCAAATATTCATCCATCTAAACTAGTATTTGAGATAAATGCTACTTCATAATACTTTATAAATAGAGTTACATTAAGGAATTATGTTATATTTTCAGGCAAGTCGTTCAAATCAGAAAACAATGTTTGCTTCAGCTAATTTGACGGTTGTTTCTGTATTCAACAAATTAAAAGAAATTTCATCAATGAGTGGACAATCGGTAAGCATTATGACAGGGGGGTAGTTTAATGTAAATTTCTTGGTGTTGAAAGTTGAAGAAGCAGGTTCTTGAATGAACTTGCTTCAATGAGATTAATAATTTTTTAAATTTTGATTTAATGATTTTTTAAATTATGATTTATTAAATTTTGAATTAATATTTATTTATTATTTTTTTTAATTAATTTTGAAGTCGATGTCAAAGAAGACGGAGAAAATAAAATCTTTGTTTGTGGCTTGTCGTGGTGCTGAAGCGAGATATCTGATTCGTTCGTTGAGTGGAAAGTTAAGGATTGGAATGGCTGAACAATCCGTACTGCAAGCCATCGCACAAGCAGTTGTCATTACAGCAAGTTCTGCTGAAGGTGGGATGATGATGCTTTGATGTGAATGATTCAATATTTATTTTCTTGTAATGTGAATGATTCAATATTTTTTATTATGTGAATAGCTCAAATTTTTGTTTGTAATGTGGTTCGTATTTTGTATGTAAATTTAATATATTTTCATGGGGAGAAAGAAATATGTAACATTTTTATCTTGATCTAGTTTTAGTTTTTCATAAAATTATTATCTCGTTATTTTGCTTGTAATATTTTTTAATTTATTTTTCATAAAGGCAAGAAATTGTCAGTTGACAATTTGAAGGAAAAAGTAAACCAAGCTTCTTTGATCATTAAAACAACTTATTGGTAAATCTAACATTTTGTTTAGATATTTTTTTACTATAAAATGTATTTAATTGCTAATTAAATAACATGTTATTTAAAATAATATATTATTTATAATTATTTTATAGTGAGTGTCCAAATTATGACAAGATAATTCCTCTTCTCCTTGAACATCCTGTAAATGAATTACCTCAACATTGCAAGTTGACACCAGGTTTGTGTGTTATCCATATATATTATGTTTTATACTTACTTTATTGTTGTACTCCTTGTTGATTGTATGTGGAGTACAACTTGCTAGGTTTTGTTTCTTTTTCTATTAAAATTTCTTTAAACATTCCAGGTATTCCTTTGAAACCAATGTTGGCTCACCCAACTAAAGGTATCCACGAAGTCATGTCGAGGTTTGGAGAGTCGGAGTTTGTTTGCGAATTCAAGTATGACGGGGAGAGAGCTCAGGTTGATGAAAAGATTTGCATGAACTGCTCCATAATTAAAACTTTGCTAATTAGAGAATGTTTATTTGTGATTGTAGATTCACATAATGGAAGATGGAAAAGTTAAGATATACAGTCGCAACCAGGAAGACAACACATCTAAATATCCCGACGTTACGTCTCGCATGTCTTCGGCATTTGGGAAAGATCATCAGGTTTGCAGTGCCATCATTGATTCTGAAGCTGTTGCATGGGATGTAAACAAAAAACAAATTCTGCCGTTTCAAGTACTCAGCACTAGAAAAAGAAAGGTGCGTTGGAAGAAACAGTTTCTTATGGTTATATTAAAGTTGGATATAATATAAATAGGAGTTAGTAAAAAAATCAAAGATAATAAAAATAAGATTTCATTAAAAAAACTGAGAATATTAAAAAGTTAGATATAACTGAAAGTGAGACATAGCAAGGAAATTGTATATTATAATAAATTAAATATATTGACAAAATTGTAAATTATATAAGTGATCTGAAACTGAACAGCAAACATTAAAAATGTATCTAAATATTTACCTTGTTCGATTCATAAAAAAAATTTCCAAAATTTTGGGGAAACTACATTTGGGACTGAAATAATAAAATTAGTTGAGCCAGTGCAGCAGATTCAGTCAAGCAAACTTTAACCATTATACACAAAATATTTAAAAAAAAACAATTCAAAAACAAAAAGGAAGAAATAATTTTTGTTGTGTTAAAATATTTCCTAAATAGTTTGACGAAATATAAAAGTGTGGGACGTTTGTTTTTTATAAACTGCCAATCATAGAAACATATATTATCATCAAAAACCAATATGCATTTCAATCATAGAAACATATTATCATCAAAAACCAATATGCATTTCAATCATAGAAACATATATTATCATCAAAAACCAATATGCATTTTCAATCAGAGAAACATATTATCATCAAAAACCAATATGCATTTCAATCATAGAAACATATATTATAATCAAAAACCAATATGCATTCCAATATGCGTGCAACATTTCAGCTCAATCTGAAAACAAGGAAGTAAGTAAAAAATCAATTACATAGTTAATTTAAAGTTTATGATAAAAAGAGGTCAACAACTGACTTGTATAGATGTTATTTGAAAGTTGCAGAAGAAAAATATTCTATGTTCAATAAAATAACTGAAACATTTTTTATCAATCAGTTATTTTAAATATTTTCTGAGATAATATTCTCTGAGCATTTTAACCTCTAAAGTTTAGTTTAATTTTGAAAATTGTATCGGGATCATGTTGTCATGAAGGTTATGTACATCAACATTTTGATGTGACACCCATATGGACTGAGTAGTTTGTTATAGTTTTGAGGTTGCGAAACCCTGATATGTAATCTATACAGGATGCTGTTATTTATCATGTATATCTATACAGGATGCTGATATGTATCATGTATATCTATATCATGTATCGTGTCAACATTTATCATAAATGCTAATTTACAGGATGCTAATTCACAAGAGATCAAAGTGCAAGTATGTATTTATGCATTCGACTTGCTTTTCTTAAATGGAGAATCACTGGTTACACAGCCATTGAGGAAGAGAAGGGAATTGCTCCAGAAAATGTTTTCAGAAGTTGAAGGTTGTAGTCTTATAATCATCAAATAATTCTTATGTGATGTATTCAATGAATTAATTTACTGTAGGAGAATTTGTCTTTGCAAAGTCTCTTATCTCAAACAACACTGAAGATGTTGGAGAATTTCTTGAAGAATCCATTAAGGGAAATTGTGAAGGTTTAATGGTGAAGACATTAGATGAGGATGCTACATATGAAATTGCAAAAAGATCTCATAATTGGCTCAAAGTTGGCACGATTGTTTAAAAAAAATATTGTTTTTAAATATATTATGAATTATCACTTTTATTGTTATTATTTGAATCCATAACCATTTTGTTGTACTTACATTTGTAACAGCTGAAAAAAGATTACTTAGATGGAGTAGGAGATACTGTTGATCTTGTTGTTATTGGTGGATATCATGGAACGGGCAAGAGAACTGGTAGATTTGGTGGTTTCCTGTTGGCTTGCTATGATGAAGAAAATGAAGAATACCAAACAATATGCAAGGTCAGATCATATTCTTTCTAATCACTAATCACACACCTTATTAACAATAAGTTAGTTGTATGTTTCCATCTAACTGAACTGCTTAATATTTCCAGATCGGGACAGGTTTCACTGATGCCGACCTGGAGAAACACTCGGATTTCTTTAAAAGTCACATCATTGCAGAACCCAAGTCTTACTACAGATTTGATTCTTCGCACTGTCCAGACATGTGGTTTGATGCTGTACAGGTTTGGGAGGTGAAAGCAGCTGATCTGTCATTATCACCTGTGCATCAAGCAGCTCTTGGATTGGTTTGTTCTTCACTATTGTGGTTTAATTATTAAATTTCTAGAAATACACGCCTGCTCGAATTATGCGAAATTGCTAACATAAATACATACATACATACATACATACATACATACATACATACATACATACACACACACATACAGATAGATATACATACATACATACATACATACATACATACATACATACATACATACAGACATACATACATACAACATACATACATACAACATACATACAACATACATACAACATACATACATACATACATACATACACACACACACACACACACACACATACATACATACATACATACTTACTTACTTACATACATACATACAGACAGACATAAGAGATTATGTATGTAGATTGATTTGTAAGTTTTTGTGAATCAGTAAATTAGATATTATAGACTAGTGTTGTATTTAATTTTGGATTTTTTTCAACCAGGTTGATTCAGAGAAGGGAATATCACTGAGGTTTCCTCGTTTTTTGAGAATTCGAGATGACAAAAAACCTGAGCATGCTACAAGTAGTTCGCAGGTTGGTTCTTTTTGTTGAGCTAAAATTGTTGTAAATAAGTTATAGGGATGTCACGGGCACGACTTTTTCTGTTTTGGATTCGTGTTTTTGAATTTTTGGTTTTGTGTTTTCATTTTTCAAAAAACCGGGTTTTCAACTTTTCAAACGTCAGGTTCAGGTTTTCGATTTTGCAAAGTTTGGGTTTCAAAATTGAAAATGTTCGGGTTGTGTTAGTAAAATATTTGAAAAGTTCTGCGTTACAATAATAAACAACATACGTACAACAGTAAATACTTAAGTTGTTCAATCTTGTCTATAATTTTATTTTATACTTTCTTTAAATTTTGTTTTCTGGATTGGTCTAGCGTCGCTTTCTTATCATAACATCAAATAAACGGTTCTTAAGAGCTCTCGAATTGTTCATTTGAAGTTTAAAATAATAGACGAAACTATACTTAAAAGAGAGTAATTTATTAAAAAAAACTGGTGGAAGTAGTTATAAAATAAGTGGAACTTAAGTATATGGCATAAAGGTATTGGAGATATGTAGTATATGACTGTATAATGTTTATAATATGTTATTATAAGTTAAATATAGTTTGACCAACTTTCTGATATCCTAGCGAACTGAAATGTTGCACAAAGTCCTAAGTCTGATGACAACAGCTTCTATCAAAATTTGAGCCCGACTTCAGGTATCGAACCCACAACTATAACTTTCTCGGTTTCATGGACCGATGCGTTCGTCTTGCCGACAGATGACAAAACTCAATTTTGGTTTGTCCAAGGGCTTTTGTTTTATTCACCAGGTTATCAACCACTCTTACCAAAGCCACGGTGAATGTGGTTTAAACTAGAGTGTAATAAAAAACGCGTTACTGAGATACTTGATGAATTAAAAATGCTTTGGTGAGTGTGGCTGATAACCTGTTGAATAAAAAAACACGCTCCAAGTGACCTGAAATAAGGTATCTACTTAGGCTTGGATAGTGATTGGACAGCTTCTGATCTAGTTTGAACAGGATTGGTTTGTCACAACAGTCTGAACTGTAGTTAGTTAACTCTGGTTGCAGCGAATTAAAATTTCCTATGTGTGACTTGATAGTGATTAAAAAGTTGCTTCAGGATTGTTTTGTGTCGTACATGTAGATGTGTGGTATATGAGGAAGGAAATTTGTTCTTTCTCTTATAATTGGTTGTTATTTTTCACTATATGAAACCCTCAAATAAACTTTGATTCATTTTTTGCATTACTGAACATAAAATGATACATAAGCACTATTCAGGAAGCAAATAAGCACTATTCGGGAAACAAATAAGTACTATTAAAGAAAAATTCTTTGTATTTTTCTACAATGCTTTTATCTACTCATCGTCTCTGTTTGTCTGTTTCTCTGTCTTTCAAATCTTGCAATCAATTTTTGAGTCACTTCCTGATGATAGATTTTTTTCAAATTTTGCATACATGCTCAAAATAGAAGACAATGCAATATTCAATTATTAGTTTTACAATAAGTCAATTAATTTAGTTAATTTTAATTAATTTCATTTTTATATGGGAAGAAAAAATTATAATAATTATAATTATTATAAATTACAAATAATATAAATTATAAATTATTATAAAATTATAAATAATTATAATTATAAGAAAAAATTGATTGCAAAATTTGTGTTTTAATTACATATAAAAGCATTGGGTTTTAAAAATTCGTTTTTAATTTACTTGTTTGTTATCAGGTTGCATCGATGTACAGGTCACAAGATCAAATAGTAAACCAAATGAAGGACAAAACAGCAAGCGATGAAGAATACTGATTGTTAATACGTTTGAAACTTTTCAACAAATATGACATTGATTTTGGATTGATTTTTTATCTTTCTAGGAATCATTTTTTATGCATTTTGCAGACTGGAAATAAATGTGTTTATTGTGTGTTTATTCATATGATCGATAGAAAAACTTTCAACAACCCCGGGCATTGTACACTTGATAGCTCTTTGAGATTGATTTTTTGAAATTGTCATAATTCTGTCCATTAAACTTTTAATAAAAAAACCAAAATAATGTATAAGATGTATAAAGCAAAACAACGTTTGCTGGGTCAGCTAGTAGTATTAATATATTAATATCAACAACATAACATTGAAAATGTGAAATTAGAGTGTGATTTACCTCTAGCCTTAAGCTACGCTCCTCTTAGGCAGTCAACCTCTGAATTACTGCATACTACTACCATTTAGAAATATGCTGCCGGTACCCAGACTAAAACATAGTAAATATCCAGGGCCTACAGGCTTTTAGGAAAACCGAATTTAAAATGGGGATAATAATAGTCAAATAGTTATAAACTTCTGTCAATAGGTAGATTAATTAATCAATGTTGATGAATCAATAGCAAATATTCACAGTTTTGACAATCGTTAATTAAATATGTATGCCTTTCGTTATTTATTGGTATTTTTTTTTAAATCTCGAAATTTGTTTCGAGACTTATACGAAAATGCGAGCAGATTAAAAGTTTAACTTCGATTCCTTTTGTTTGGTTTTACTAAATAAAAAATTCAAGATATCTTACAACGGACTTTATAACGACAGCAAACAAAATTCCTAGATCCGCCACTGGGCGCCACAAAAAAAAGAAAAAAGTAAAAAACAAAAAGAACAAAAATAAAGTCATCTAAAGCTTTAGTTTTTTATGACTTTATTTTTGTTCCTATGGTACCCTCTGGGCCTTGGCCTCTAAAGCTTTAGTTTCAAGATAAACTCATATTATTCCGTCATTGACAGATTGAAAATGGAGCTAAATAAAAGGTTTGAATCGTACATGCTTCTAAACGACAAATTTTATTTTCTGACAATTCTTGCAAAGTTGAAAGTTTTTGAAATTACAAGATATGCATCAAACTCAAACTCATAGAAATAAACACAAATGATTTTGAAAACACATTCATAAAGGGTCTTAAAGGGATATATTTATTTTCGGAGACATTTTCAACATATTGAACCAAAATTGAATCGTACATGGTCCTAAACGACAAATTTCATTTTTTGACAATTCTTGCAAAGTTGGAAATTTTTGAAATTACAAGTTATGTATCAAACTTAAACCTAATAGAAACAAGTAAATTAAAAACGAATTTTTAAAACCAATGCTCTTATATGTAATTAAAACACAAATTTTGCAATCAATTTTTTCTTATATTACTCTTTTATTTTATATTAAAGTCGAAATATCTTAATTATATCGAAATTAATTAAAATTAACTAAATTAATTGACTTATTGTAAAACTAATAATTGAATATTGCATTGTCTTCTATTTTGAGCATGTATGCAAAATTTGAAAAAATCTATCGTCAGGAAGTGACTCAAAAATTGATTGCAAGATTTGAAACAGACAGAGAAACAGAGACGACGAGTTAATAAAAGCATTGGTAATAAACACAAATGATTTTGAAAACTCATTCATAAAAGGATTTATTCATTTTTGGGGACATCTTCAACATACTGAACAAAAATTGAAAAACCAAAGCAATGCATTTTTTGTGTTCGAACTCTCCAAAATCATAAAATCAAACTCTCTTCAGGACATATATCCAAACGTTGATAAGGGGTCATCCATATATTACGTACGCACCGTAGGGGGAGGGGATGAGTACGAAGTGAATGTTTCGGAGGGCTCCAAAAATGCGTATGTACGCAAAAAATGGTAAATATTATTTTTCTAATAGTAAGTATTGTTGTTTTAAGTCAGCGTGCTGGTGTTGCCTCCTTTGTCCGACAGAACGACATTACATAGACTGCTACTTGCGTCGACGCACACATATATATATATATATATATATTTTGAATACTTCGGCGTTATATGTTCTTTAGGCAAACTCGATTGAAAAAAGTGGCGCACTTGGCTGAATCGATTTTATTTTTAATTTTTTCCAATACTCTAAATCGGTTTAAAAATACTTTATTACCAAAGACAAACTCCATAATCTTATAGGCTAATAGATCTATTTCGGCAATTTTTTGCCATCATCAGAGCCGTTTAACTTTTTAAAATAAAATGCAGTGACTAAATGGTAAAAGATACAACTAATTGAAAGGAATTAAAATACAATTCAAATAAAATTTAAATTCATTATATACAAATGTAACAACATAAAAAATATTTAAATTAAAATAATTATAATAATAACAGTAATAACTAAATAATTAACATCAGTTAGTAAAGCCTTTAACAACGGAATTACAGTCAACTTCAAGGACGTGACTGGAAGAAGAATCACATACATTATCTATAACCTTTGAAACACAAACGTATAAATATATATGTATATAGTTCCCGCTCACTCACCCGCTCCGCTCATTTTGTCACGGATTTCAATTTTTTTTCTCTATATTTGATTCCCCCTGACTCTCAAGGTTGTGTGAAAATTTCATTACGATCGGATGAATGGTGTAGCAATGCATAAATAACATACATATATATATACATACATACATACATACATACATACATACATACATACATACATACATACATACATACATACATACATACATACAAACATTCATTTATATATATATATATATGTATATATATATATTTATATATATTCTTTTTTTTTAATGCACGCTCCGTTAAACATTACCGCCCATTTGGCGTTAATTAGTTTGCGTACCAAATTTTCAACGTGGCGATACGCGGTAGAAAAACGACAATTGTCCGATTCGTCAGTCATTATATTCAGAGGCTGACTGAAGTTTCGGAAAATCCATCTTCAGAGCCGAAGAATAAAACAACTTAGAACAGATATATATATATATATATATATATATATATATATATATATATATATATA